>MCJB01050053.1:0-16947 GCA_002018475.1 Nicotiana obtusifolia
CCCGCCGTAAAATTTGCTCAGTTTCCATCTCTTTCTGCAGCAAGCTCCTCACTTCCTCTCTCCCTCCTCTGTGTTCACTATCTCACGCTCAAAATCCTTTAAAGGTATAAATTTTTTATGTATTTTTACTGTCCATAGGATATTTTCAAAATCCTTTAAAGGTATAATTTTTTATGTATTTTTACTGACCATAGGATATTTTCTGCAACAAAAAGTGACATCAACTGCACTAATTGAATAACTGTACTGGTTCTGGTTGGTCGTTATGCTTATAATTGGATTTTTATTGAATAAATTAAAAATCTGCTCGTCTTTTGAAACCCTCACGGAGCACTGTTCACGGTAAACCCAAGGGGGAAAAACTTTTCGACTGAAAACCCTTGTCCTGACTTAACTCGTTCCTTAAACTGAAGCTTATTTTTCTATTTAGGAGTTTTGAAGGTTAGCACTGAAATTAGACAAAGGCGTTCCAAGCTAGCGGGCGATTAATGGTAAACTAATTCTGAACATCTCTGATACATTTTATCGACAATAAAGTCTCATTTAGGAATGATTGTGTCTTGGCTGCTTCAAAATGCAAAAGCTTCTTCAAAATTTTTAAAATTTTCCATAAACAAGACTTGCGAACTTCCCTGTTAGAAGAATTAACCTAAACGGTATTCACTCAACCGTTTGAACTAGAAATAATATAATACATATACACTACCTTTGACCAATTGATATCTCGACTTTGTGCCTTTTCTTGACCCGGGGTACTCTTTCGTGATTGCTGCCTTCAACCCAACATGAATTTTCTTAGCATAAAGTTATAAACAGGGACAATGTAATAAACTTTTTACGGCAAGTGTAATTTAACCTCGTATGATTCAATTAGTTAAATAAAATGTTTTAATTTGACAAGAAAATTATAAAATTTATTTTTATATAATATGTAAATGTCAGTATAAAATATCGACTAGAAAAAGTAAATGATAAGTCCAGTCAGCTATTTGTAGAGGTGTGAATGAATATTCGAAAACCGACTAAACTGTACCGCACCAAACCGATTTTTTAGATTTCTTTTCAAGAAACCGTTAGGTTTTTATAAAAATTTATAGCTAATTAGGGTAAGTTTTTTATTTTATAAAAATAAACCGAACAATTACCGTGCTATATCAAATAAATTTTACATGTGAAAAATATATTTATGTAATAAGTTTAAAAATAATAATGCATTAACAGAATAACCGAAATATTGGAATGGTATAAATTTTATAAAATAACCTGCCGAACCGAACCATTGGCACCCCTAGCTATTTGGTAGAAATGATATCAGGTAGCCACTTTTAAGCATGTTATTTAAAACATATCCACACTTCACAAATGTATTTAAAGATTAGCCAATTCCGCTCAAATTTAAGGACACGGCGTCCTAGAGTTTTAACTTTAAATTGAAACTTCAGGACATTGTATCCTAAAGTTCGAAAACTGTCTCTTGAAGTTCGAATCTTGTGTCATTAATTTTAAATTAGTAGTTCATAAATTCAGAACACTTAGTCATGAATCTCAAATTAGCAGCTCAAAAATTCAGAACACTTAGTCATGAAGTTTGGGTGTTGGCTAATCTTTAAATATATTGTAAATTATAGATATATTTTAAATAGTAGGCTTAAAAGTAGCTATTGCTGCACTTCGCCCGGCTATTTATGCCAAGATCCCAACTATATTGTACCATTTTAAGGCCCATTAGAAATTATGAATCTTCAGACAAACCCAAATTCCTTCAAACAGGCCGGATCCAACCCAAACCGTAAAACAGTTGACCCAATTTGGTCTGTCAGCCGTCAACTTCCCGCCGTAAAATTTGCTCAGTTTCCATCTCTTTCTGCCGCAAGCTCCTCACTTCCTCTCTCCCTCCACTGTGTTCACTATCTCACGCTCAAAATCCTTTAAAGGTATAATTTTTTTAATGTATTTTTACTGTCCATAGGATATTTTCAAAATCCTTTTAAGGTATAAATTTTTTATGTATTTTACTGACCATAGGATATTTTATGCAACAAAAAGTGACATCAACTGCACTAATTGAATAACTGTACTGCTTCTGGTTGGTCGTTATGCTTATAATTGGATTTTTATTGAATAAATTAAAAATCTGCTCGTCTTTTGAAACCCTCACGGAGCACTGTTCACGGTAAACCTAAGGGGGAAAAACTTTTCGACTGAAAACCCTTTTCCTGACTTAACTCGTTCCTTAAACTGAAGCTTATTTTTCTATTTAGGAGTTTTGAAGGTTAGCACTGAAAATAGATAAAGGCGTTCCAAGCTAGGGGGCGATTAATGGTAACCTAATTCTGAACATCTCTGATACATTTTATCGACAATAAAGTCTCAATTAGGAATGACTGTGTCTTGGCTGCTTCAAAATGCAAAAGCTTCTTCAAAATTTTTAAAATTTTCCATAAACAAGACTTGCGAACTTCCCTATTAGAAGAATTAACCTAAACGGTATTCACTCAACCGTTTGAACTAGAAATAATATAATACATATACACTACCTTTGACCAATTGATATCTCGACTTTGTGCCTTTTCTTGACCCGGGGTACTCTTTCGTGATTGTTGCCTTCAACCCAACATGAATTTTCTTAGCATAAAGTTATAAACAGGGACAATGTAATAAACTTTTTACGGCAAGTGTAATTTAACCTCGTATGATTTAATTAGTTAAATAAAATGTTTTAATTTGACAAGAAAATTATAAAATTTATTTTACTATAATATGTGTATGTCAGTATAAAATATCGACTAGAAAAAGTAAATGATAAGTCCAGTCAACTATTTTTAGAGGTGTGAACGAATATTTGAATACCTACTAAACCGACCAAACTGCACCGTACCGAACCGGTTTTTTAGATTTCTTTTCAAGAAACCGTAGGTTTTTATAAAAAATTTATAACTAATTAGAGTAAGTTTTTTATTTTATAAAACTAAACCGAAAAATTACCGTGCTATATCAAATAAATTTTACATGTGAAAAATATATTTATCTAGTAAGTTTAAAAATAATAATGCATTAACAGAATAACCGAAATATTGGAATGGTATAAATTTTATAAAATAACCAGCCGAACCGAACCATTGGCACCCCTAGCTATTTGGTAGAAATGATACCAGGTAGCCACTTTTAAGCATGTTATTTAAAATATATCCACAGTTTACAAATGTATTTAAAGATTAGCCAATTCCGCTCAAATTTCAGGACACGGCGTCCTAGAGTTTAAACTTCAAAATTTAAACTTCAGGACATTATATCCTAAAGTTGAAAAATTGTGTCTTGAAGTTCGAATCTTGTGTCATTAATTTTAAATTAGTAGTTCATAAATTCAGAACACTTAGTCATGAATTTCAAATTAGCAGATTAAAAATTCAGAACACTTAGTCATGAAGTTTGGGTGTTGGCTAATCTTTAAATATATTATAAATTATAGATATATTTTAAATAGTAAGCTTAAAAGTAGCTATTGCTGCACTTCGGCCCAAGCTATTTGTGCCAAGATCCCAACTATATTGTACCATTTTAAGGCCCATTAGAAATTATGAATCTTCAGACAAACCCAAATTCCTTCAAACAGGCCGGATCCACCAAACCGTAAAACAGTTCCCAAATTTGGACTGTCTTCCTCAACTTCCCGCCGTAAACTTTGCTCGGTTTCCATCTCTTTCTGCAGCAAGCTCCTCACTTCCTCTCTCCCTCCTCTGTGTTCACTATCTCACGCTCAAAATCCTTTAAAGGTATAATTTTTTTATGTATTTTTACTGTCCATAGGATATTTTCAAAATCCTTTTAAGGTATAAATTTTTTATGTATTTTACTGACCATAGGATATTTTCTGCAACAAAAAGTGACATCAACTGCACTAATTGAATAACTGTACTGGTTCTGGTTGGTCGTTATGCTTATAATTGGATTTTTATTGAATAAATTAAAAATCTGCTCGTCTTTTGAAACCCTCACGGAGCACTGTTCACGGTAAACCCAAGGGGGAAAAACTTTTCGACTGAAAACCCTTTTCGTGACTTAACTCGTTCCTTAAACTGAAGCTTATTTTTCTATTTAGGAGTTTTGAAGGTTAGCACTGAAAATAGACAAAGGCGTTCCAAGCTAGCGAGCGATTAATGGTAAACTAATTCTGAACATCTCTGATACATTTTATCGACAATAAAGTCTCAATTAGGAATGACTGTTTCTTGGCTGCTTCAAAATGCAAAAGCTTCTTCAAAATTTTTAAAATTTTCCATAAACAAGACTTGCGAACTTCCCTGTTAGAAGAATTAACCTAAACGGTATTCACTCAACCGTTTGAACTAGAAATAATATAATACACATACACTACCTTTGACCAATTGCTATCTCGACTTTGTGCCTTTTCTTGACCCGGGGTACTCTTTCGTGATTGCTGCCTTCAACCCAACATGAATTTTCTTAGCATAAAGTTATAAACAGGGACAATGTAATAAACTTTTTACGGCAAGTGTAATTTTACCTCGTATGATTCAATTAGTTAAATAAAATGTTTTAATTGACAAGAAAATTATAAAATTTATTTTAATATAATATGTATATGTCAGTATAAAATATCGACTAGAAAAAGTAAATGATAAGTCCAGTCAACTATTTGTAGAGGTGTGAATGAATATTCGAAAACCGACTAAACTGTACCAAACCGGTTTTTTAGATTTCTTTTCAAGAAACCGTAGGTTTTTATAAAAATTTATAACTAATTAGGGTAAGTTTTTTATTTTATAAAAATAAACCGAAAAATTACCGTGCTATATCAAATAAATTTTACATGTGAAAAATATATTTATGTAGTAAGTTTAAAAATAATAATGCATTAACAGAATAACCGAAATATTGGAATGGTATAAATTTTATAAAATAACTAGCCGAACCGAACCATTGGCACCCCTAGCTATTTGGTAGAAATGATACCAGGTAGCCACTTTTAAGCATGTTATTTAAAATATATCCACAGTTTACAAATGTATTTAAAGATTAGCCAATTCCGCTCAAATTTCAGGACACGGCGTCCTAGAGTTTAAACTTCAAAATTTAAACCTCAGGACTTTATATCCTAAAGTTGAAAAATTGTGTCTTGAAGTTCGAATCTTGTGTCATTAATTTTAAATTAGTAGTTCATAAATTCAGAACACTTAGTCATGAATTTCAAATTAGCAGTTCAAAAATTCAGAACACTTAGTCATGAAGTTTGGGTGTTGGCTAATCTTTAAATATATTGTAAATTATAGATATATTTTAAATAGTAGGCTTAAAAGTAGCTATTGCTGCACTTCGGCCCAAGCTATTTGTGCCAAGATACCAACTATATTGTACCATTTTAAGGCCATTATGAATCTTCAGACAAACCTAAATTCCTTCAAACGGGCCGGATCCACCAAACCGTAAAACAGTTCCCAAATTTGGACTGTCTTCCTCAACTTCCCGCCGTAAACTTTGCTCGGTTTCCGTCTCTTTTTGTAGCAAGCTCCTCACTTCCTCTCTTCCTCTGTGTTCACTATCTCACCCTCAAAATAAGGTATAAATTTTTATGTATTTTTACTGTCCATAGGATATTTTCTGCAACAAAAAGTGACCTCAACTGCACTAATTGAATAACTGCACGGATTCTGTTTGGTCGTTATGCTTATAATTGGATTTTTATTGAATAAATTAAAAAAAGAGCTTAATTTTGGTGTTCTCCTTTTGTTTTTTCAGGATTTCAGCTTAAAAAGGGGAGCTTGATAATGGAGGAAGAAAGAGAGTTGAAAAAAGAGAAGAAAAACATCCCTGTATTGCCATGGATGAGAAATCCAATTGATATTACTACCTTTGACCAATGCTCTCTTGATTTTGTGCCTTTCCTTGACCCCAGGTACACTTTAATCTTGAGAAATTTCATAAAGGTTCTGTCTTTTGAAATTATAGAATTTGAAATTTTTTAACTACTCATGTCTCACAATCTATATGAGATTCTATTTATTTTGGGATTTTCTCAAAATGCTTTGGTTCCATTTTATTATTTGAAATAAAGGTAAGTATTATTGACGTCAAAAGCTAGCATTAAGAAAAGTGCTGAAGTTACATCCAAAAGAAGCAAAAATAAAAGTAAACAATGTCAATTTATGCCCCTTCCCCGAAAAATTACACAGGGTGAGTTGGTCAATTTTCTTAATGTATAGCATATACTATATGTTGGAATTCCCTTAGTCCCTTAGCTTCTTTGTGTGTATACTTCATTGTATTGATACCCCTTAGTGAAATTCCTAGCTCTGCAAGACTGCAACTGGCAGCGAGACAACTGTGGGGGCTGTTTTTCAGCATATTTTTATAGAGGAAAGCAGAGTGTTTTGATTGAAAGAAGCTCAATTCAGATCCTGAATTTAGGTGTTTGGGCGTACTTACAGTTTCATGTAATTTACAGGATATATATGATGAAATAGGCAACAGGCATGACTGACTTTATTAGCTCACTATAGAAGTGACTTTGTATAGAGGGGCCTATCCTTTTTGTTTTTGTGCAGGAGGCCTTTCAATTTGTAAAGTTCAGTACCAGCGTAGTACTTGACTATTTTTTGCTACCAATAAAATTTACTCACTGATCAAATAAAAAGTAAACCCTGTCTATCTATGCAAAAGATTCTATGAACGGTAACCGGGTGTCTGCATTTTCAGCTACATTCATGTTACACCAGGTTAGGTTCCATGTTGTTAGTGCTGTAATTTCTATAGCTTTTACCAGTTCTTTTTATCAGGTAAATTAGAGGTTAATATTAGTAATGCATCCAGTAGATGCCAAAATTTGAACAGTGAGCAAAAGATTGGTTAGCTCCTTTTCAGTGGATCTCCTATATGCATTCAAAGAAATTAACAGAGTAAAAAAAACAACTCATTGAAACTATTTCCAGAGTGAAGATTAGTAGATTACTCCAAGAAAAAAGGTTCAAGACGCATCTATGGTTCGTCTCATGGACCAAAAAAAGCATGTTGGTATCATCTGCCAAAGTTTCGGAATTTATTTATTTACTTTCCACCGTCCCAGGCACCTATATACATCTCTAACACTGTAAACTAGACACCAGGAATGCACGATCAAAACGAATTGCTTAGTTTCCGGTGGATGAAACTGTTTGGTCGCATACCTTAATGTACATCCTATTCAGGTTATAGGACCGGAGTAGATTATAACAAGTTTCAATCTACTGGCATGCATTACTTATTTCTTACAAAGTCGTGGAAAGAAATATTAGGGAATGCTACACAAGCATACAGGCAAAGTATTCCTAAAATTTGATTTGACTGACCTGATCAATTTAGGTTACAATATAGGAGTATACTTCCTCGCAGTCAATTTGATCATCATTTCACGCTTTCGTTGTTGGTGAATATTGCTAGCTGACCTAAATAACGCTGCCTAATCCCTTCGTAAAAGAAAAGGGCGTTTCATTCCTCCGCGAAAAGGAAATGAGCAGAATGAAAATTATAGTTAACCTTTCATCTCACTTTTGAAGTTAAAATTCATTTTTTATCCCAGATATCGTCAGTTTGTTACTTTCAAAGTGTTACTGTCTATAAAATTCTGCAGTTGAAACATAGTTGCAATACCTTTTGCCTTCGTGACACTGCATACTGGAGTTCTTACACTTCCACTTCAACTTGTTCTTACCCCTACACGTTTCTTCACTAGGTTAGTGGTGACTTTGAAGAATATGAGCATCACTTCACTCTTTCCCGTGCAACTTGCTGTCTGGCAAGAGACAATTGGACCTGGCGCATTTGAACGAGACCTTTGTATAAATTCACCTACTGGGAGCGGAAAAACTCTTGCTTATGCGTTACCAATTGTTCAGATGTTGTCTACACGTGCTGTAAAATGTCTTCGTGCACTAGTAGTCTTGCCTACCAGAGACCTCGCTTTGCAGGTTATTCACCTTGATTTTTTAGTTTTAGTTTTGGAAAATGTGCAGTGCAACTCAGATTCTCAATTACCTGTAAATCTTTGCTCCATTTCTAACTTTGCCTCCAGTTTTGGCTTTCTCTTTTTTGATAGGTACGTCGATGATCCTAGGTTTTCTTTGCCTTAGAACTATAACTTTATACTACCGATCACCCAAAACCGAAAAACTAAAAGTCCATGCCTTGCCTGAAAGTCCTTTTACGAGCAATCTAATAATTTGTTGGAATTTCTTGGTAATGACTCTATATTTGCACTTTAACATGCAAATATAGATAACTAACTTCTCGGTGGAAGGTTTTGTTGTTATCATTTGTTGCTGTTTTCAGGTCAAAGAGGTATTCTCTGCTCTTGCACCTGCAGTAGGTTTGTCTGTTGGCTTGGCAGTTGGTCAGTCATCAATTTCGGATGAAATTTCTGAGCTCATCAAGAAACCTAATGTTGAGTATGGCATATGTTATGATCCTGAAGAATTCTCATACGAGTTACAAAGTGCAGTAGACATATTAGTGGCAACACCTGGAAGACTGATGGACCACATCAGTAACACTGATGGTTTTACCCTTGAGCATCTATGTTATCTTGTAAGCTGCTTATTTAGTTGCTTAGAATTTCTTAGTATGTATATTTACACCAGTCCCCAAGTCTTATCTTTTTCTTGCCATTAATTGAATCCTACCATATTGATATAAGTGTGGCCGTATTATCATATCGTGGCATAAAGCATTTCTGTCTGTGAGTATCTTGCTCATCTTAAGAAGCTAAGTGTCCCAGCTAACTTTTTGCTTTTCCTTAGGGTCTGGTATCTCATTAGTCTATAAGGCCACTAGCAAAACCAGGCACTGGAAAGTGAGAGGTACCTTTTGATAATATGGAATGAATTTTGCTAGAAACAGGGTGATGCCAACTTAAGTACAAACAGACCACAAAAGTGCATGCTTTAGCAGCACATGATGGTTATTTGTCTTTACATTAGTAGCTTTCTAATGTCACCATAACCGCCTGAACTTGATATTTTTCCATCATCTTCATTTATATCGATAAATTGATCAATCAGTAATAGCTGTACCTGAAAGAAATAGGAGAGCTTTTGAAGCAAAAGAGCTGGATTCGTACATCTGAGAAATAGTTTCCTGTTTTAATGTCTTTTTGGTGCACCTGTGAGGTGTCTTTTGCAGAGAATCATATCTTTCAGTAAACCCTCTACTTTTTGCTATACCTTTTGTATATGGGAGCTTTCTCATTAACAATTAAGTTATATTTACTCGATTTAAAAAATACATCAATGTATTTGTTATCTATTTGCTTCAATGCCTCCTTCCTATTTGAAAAGGAAAACATAGAATGCTAGCGACTCGAACAACTAAGAGTTATTTCAACTTAATGATTAAACTTCAAGTGGTGGTAGTAGGTTTTGTGAGTGTGGGGCACACACTTTGATATTGCTCGTTTGTTCTTTTTTATGCTTTGTTGAAACCATTTGACTTACATTTTTTTGAAAAGAAAGATGAAGAACAATTAAGGAAAAGATCCTAATGGTTGGCTTACATGGTCTCATATAGGTTGTTGATGAAACAGATAGGTTATTAAGGGAAGCTTATCAGTCCTGGCTGCCTACTGTCATTCAGCTGACCAGCTTTTCTATTGATGGGAACTTCCCCTCTGCTGATGATCTTCTTCCTTGCAGTTATGGTTCATTGAAGACAATCAGGAGAGTGTATGTTCTATGCCTATTCTCCCCCTTGTGAATTGCTTGAATGTGGAATTCCTCTTAGATGCACATCTTTCCTCAGTCCTGACATGACATTTTTGATTTTTCTAATCATACTAGAAGTAATTATCTGACTATTCAAGTCTGGTTTATTGCTTTATGACAATGCCACTATATCTTTGACTGTCAAACCCTTTCATTGTGGAGCTGCTAGTTCTTGTGATCATGAAAATGTATCCACTGTTTATCTGAAACTAAGGCTACGTAAGTATTTGCGTTAGTGGATGCAAGTTTGCTGGAAGGTTTGGACCTTTGATCAAGACATCAAGTGATGATGGTTCATTGAGTTTGCTCCTTGGGGTCGAATAGGTTTTAGTGCACATAGGCATTTCGCTGTCTTGTTTTCTTCACGTGTGGGATTATTTTAAGCATAGCTTTAAAACTAATGCAGGGGCACAGAAAGAGGGTTCAAGGGCAAAGCCTATCCAAGGCTTGCAAAGATGGTTTTATCAGCCACACTAACACAAGACCCAAGTAAACTTGCTCAGCTTGATTTACATCATCCTCTTCTTTTGACGACCGGAGAAAGACGTTACCAGCTGCCTGAAGAACTCAAATCATTTAAAGTGGTGGGACTATGCTACTTGAATGAAATAATCTCTATTTTTACATTATCAGCTCTTTCCTGATGTGCCTGAAATGTGTTTACTATTGCATATAATTTATCTTAACAAGTATTAGAACTCACTGTTGCCTAACCTATCAAAAGAAAAAAAAAACAGTTCGTTGTCTCTTAAATCATAAGGGATTTACTAAGTTAGCTATGTTATTTGGCGAGGAACTTTGTTTTGTGTTCTGAAGATATGCTCACATAGCAGAAATTACTGCTTCTGTGTAGTCTTTCTTTAAATCTCTGTTTGCAGCACCTTCTTTTCTCTAAAAGCATTGGCTTAAACTGTCTTGGGTATGTACCTCATGGATTGTCTTTAGCCACTCACACATGATTGTCTTCCCTACGTCTCCAAACCACTGTTATTAAAAGCCATCACTTTGTTGCTAAAGTGACAGCGTGATACAAAGTGAGGGTTTATCTAAATACCATCACTTCGTTGCTTCATGGGACGAAATAATGCTGAGGGTTTATCTAAAAACATCACTTCATTGCTTAAAGCAACGGAGCAATGCGATGTGAGGGTTATCGCCTTATGAGGAAGCAATGTGCTTCAGAAAGTAATTTTTCCAGTGAGAAGCAATTCGACTGACATTGAAAGATGAAAAAGAAAAAAGCCATTCTTTTCATCCTTTTCCCCCCAGTTTAAGAAAAGGGAGGAAAAGAAATAAAGAATAGGGTTTTTTTGCTATTTGAGTGTTAGGACTCCTCTCCAAATTACATTTTAATGATGTTTAATTTGAGCTGTTGGATAAATATTTTCATTGTTGGATACTGGATGCTGAAGTTAGCAATTTCAATTGCAATTTAGTGTTACAAGTGCTATATTCATGTACATCAGGTACGTGTTCAATTTAAAAAAGTGTGCACCTCACTTCTCACTTTTCGCTCCCATTGGAATTGCTGTTATTTTTGCGTCCTTTGCTTTTGAAGACACTGTTCTTCACTAGAAGATGATTGATATTGGTGATTTTACCTTCCTTCTGTGTAGATATGTCAATCGAAGCTTAAGCCACTTTATCTAGTTTCCCTTCTTCAAAGTCTGCAAGGGGAGAAATCAATTGTTTTCACATCATCCGTGGAGTCTACTCATAGATTATGCACCTTGCTTAAGTTTTTCGACAATATGCATATTGAGTTCAAGGAGTATTCTCGTCTTCAACGTCAATCTGTTAGAAGGTACTGTAGATACATACCCTTAAAACAACTTTAATTTGGTTCTGAGCTTTTACATTAGTCAATTTGCTAGACAAGTTTGCAGTCAGCTGTATTAAAGATGCTTTGCATGAGCACACATGTTACTGAAGCTAACTGAAGGTAGTCATGCAAGGAGCACCTACGTTGCTGGACAATTTTGATTTACTATTGTACTGTTATAAGTTTTACTCTGCTTAATCGGTTTCCAAGGACTATATTAGAAGTGTAAAAATCTTAGGTTTTTGTGACAAAAGGGATTTTTCCCTACTCCCAATATTATTCATCAGAGACAATCTTCATTATCAAAAAATGTATCACGAGATGGTCTTGTGTTGCCATATGAGAATGTCTGCATCTCACAAGAAATCCTGTCTACCCTAATCCAAGTGGCTACTAAGAGCTGTTAATCTTTATATGTTTAGAAAAAGGGCATGTTTGGTGTTGTTCTATCTCGGTCACAACCTAAGTTTATTATGGCTTTGAACTATGGAAATTGGATTTTGTGGAAAACTTTTCTAAAAAGAGAAAAGGAAGTAGAGAATAAAGAAACTATTTTGTCATCATACTTATACCTGTAGAGAGGTGGTGCTATGTTTATTTAGGACACATATTGTCGTGCAAGAACACCTGTGTGAATGTTGTGGTATTTCTTGTTGTTTACTCAAGTGTACTGTATTGCAATTTCATATCGCGATCTTTTTTCGTGCAGCAAGACGTTGAGCGCCTTCAGGGCAGGACAAGTGCAAGTGCTTATTTCTTCTGATGCTATGACTCGTGGAATGGATGTTGAAGGAGTTAGAAATGTCATTAACTATGACATGCCTGCGTACATAAAAACATTTATTCATCGGGCGGGTCGAACTGCAAGAGCAGGCCAAAGTGGGTGTTGCTTTACTTTATTACGCAAAGACGAGGTATGTTTTCTTTTAGTGATGATGAAGTGAAGGTTTTTAAGGTGATCTATTAATGATTTTAAGTTCCGTCCCTGAAGGGAGCTGACATTTTGTAAATAACTGAGGTATTCTCTAACGGTAGAGTTATGACTGCTTGAGCTGGTCCCAACCATCAAATGGTCACAAAATTGAAAAAGAAGTCTGATCTTGAAGCTTATAGGCTACCATAAAAGCTAAGCTGTCGTCCACTGTCAGTTTGCTCCTTCAGTCCTCATATTGTGCTCCTAACTGTCACAGCAATTCAGTGCTCAATTTATTGGGATGATAAGTATGATATATGAACATACTTAAAAAATATGATGTAATCTCTGACTATTAACTACATATACCACCTGGTTTCACAACCATTTCCAAGATAATAACTTTTGGTGAAGGAGTTTGATTTGAGACATCAAATCACTGAACTTTCTTTTGCTTTTTGCAGCAAATGTTCCTATCTTTATTTTTTATTGTTTGAATATGGAATCTCTAATGCTAATTATTTCAGGTTAAGCGGTTCAAGAAGCTGTTACAAAAAGCTGACTGTGACTCTTGCCCCACCTATTCTGTTTCTTCTGAAGTTATAGAGTCACTCAACTCTGTGTATACCTCAGGTATTTTTCTTTTCCCATTTTCAACATATTGGAAGTACTCGGCTAGAGTAGTTGTTTGGTCAATGTGGTTGTAGTTGAGAATTATGAAGAGAACACAACTCGAGATCTCATATTAGCATTTTTGGTGAAAATAAATATTTGCACAAGTTCTGCAATTACTCTTCCGATATTCTCTGTCTTTTTAATTTAACCTCTTTTTTCCTTATCCTCAAGCTTTGGAGAAACTTAGAGAGAATGTTGAATCGGAAAAGTTTCAGAAGAGCAAGATCAGATTGAAGTCTTCCAATGTCAGAAAGGAGAAGTGAAAGCTGCCGCGGGGATAACTTCCATTTTCTTAACTGGTGTAGTACTGAATTGCCAACCAAGGTGTGATTACACCATTGGTGAGTATCTACATTTCGATGTTATTATGTGATTTAATTTTTTTATTAGATTGTGTTTCTCGATGCTTGCCTATAGATTATCACCACTGCTCTTGGTTCTTTTTTAGTGGTTGCCGTGCAAAATGGTTAACAGAAGAAAGTGTTCCGATGTTTCTTTTTGGCAGTGGTAATTTGTAAGGGGCTTTGTTGTATTTTTTTTTTTATCTCTTTTCTAATGCTGTTATCTTCATCCAGACAATGTAAATACATTCAGGCTTAGTGCTATTCTTGCAATTTCTTCCTTTATGTTTAAAAAGTCACTCTTTTAGTAACAATTGATCAAAATGTGAAGAAAGACAAATGATTCTTGCAAAACTTTTAGTATTGGATAAGCTGAAGGAGAGGAAAATGAAAAATCAAATAATCTTGTAGTACCTTTGAGTTCTTTAATCATATTTAGTTCCATTGACCATAAGCCACCAGTCAACTTGTAGGAGAAGACGAAGTGCATGGAAGTTTGCGCCGCTAGCTCTCATGTGGGTGGATTGGAAGGAACGAAATAAGAGAGCTTGTGAGGGTGTAGAGATGAATTTTGTTCAGTTAAGGAGTAGTATTTCACCCTTATTTCTTTTTGATGCACCAATAAGATTCATTTATGTGTAGAAGAATGGGTGTCGTTTGTGGAAAACCATCTCACTTTGTAGGTTTTCTTCTTTTTGGTGTACTTCTTGTATGTGACCATGTTTTGCTCAAACATTTATAAAATTATTAGGTTATCAAAAAAAAAAACAGAAAAAGGGCCGAAGGAAAGCCTTGTATGAAGAACCTTTTATGATGGTATTTTAATTATGCAGTTAAACTCGAGCCTCTCTGTCTTTACTTTGGCCAATTAACGCGTAAGTTGGTTATTTATGAAGCTACCAGATTTCATTAGATCCATGTTGTTTCTATGGAAGAAGAAGCTAAGAATGTCAGTCAATTACATCTGAACTATCCCTTATTTATGTGGAAGTGCCGCTAGCATGCAGAACAATGACTGTGAAGTGGCTGTAAAGATGAGAGGTGACTCCAGCCTGTCGAGAGGATGATACCAAAGGAACAAGGACAAGGGGGTTATGGTGCTGATACCTCGTGAACCAGACAACAAGGAAAGATGAACCTGGTGGGGGAACTAAAATCAGGGAAAAGGAAGGAGGAGAAGAAGAATGATGAATTCCTGATAGCAAGGAAACAGAGGTGGGAAGAATGAGGGAACTTTTTATGGAAGGGAGAATAAACCACAAAATGGGTAGACTACTTAAGGGGAAGAGAAAAGGAAGCAGAGGAAACTGAAAACTGAATATGCAAGGGAACTAGACTATCAAAGGAAGTCTAAGGGTAGGGAGAGAGGAGGGAGGAGGGGAGAGGGTCAGAAGATTGAAGTTAAACTGACTCACACGTTAAGAATGATGGTTTCTTGTTGTTATCACTACTTCAGAACAAAAGGAAGAAGTGCTGGGCAGAAAGACCAGTTAGTATTATATAGCAGGAAAAGGGAGCAGTAGGTTCTTTTGATGTAAAGTTGCTAATTGGTTGCATTAAGCATGGACGTTTTGGCATTCTCGTATTCTGATCTAGTTAGGTGCAACTGAGTTCACTGAGCTATAACTTGTTAATGTATGCTTGTTACTCCTTCCTTAGTGCTTGTTTTATGGAATAAAATTCTGTTTATTTATAAAAGAAACACAGAAAGTACTGTGCAAACAATTTCTTCAGCCGTATAGAAATAGCTTTCAGAATATTTAAAGAAGTAGCAATAGAACTGCTAGTTCGATGGAGGAATTTTCCTTACTCCCACAGGTTACATACAATCAATATTATCTAGTCTCCGCAAAGCTTGGATTACTTAGTAACTAAGTAAGAGAAAAAATTTGCAGAAGGAAACATTTAGAAATCAGTAGACTGGTCCGGAAATTAAAATTTGAAAGAACTCTCAGCAAGTCTAAGTAGATACTTCAGCTGCCAAATACAGAAAATGATCTCTGAACTTCTTTGAGAAAATATTTAGAATTTTTTGCATTTGCAGATGAAGCAAAATAAGCTGAAGATGCTGAAGGTGAAGGACTCTTCCGAGAAAGTGACTCGCTTGTGCCAACTTCCCTCTCCTCCTCATTGATGGTATCTAGCATTTTCGAGGCTCGGTGTCTCATGACATTTACAAACTGTGGTGGTGCTACCTCTGTAACAAACCTAGCAATACGAGCATTTGCCATTTTCTTTAGTAGGCTTTGGGAGAGACTTTTGAGGAAAGGTGCAAAATACTATGTAGAATTGTAGAAGTTGTGTTTGAGAAGGTGGGTTATATGACTAAGAAAACACAAAACGGATGAAATTTATAGGGGTGTGGATTAGATTATCCATCTATGGTCTGGCTTAAATTGCCTAAATCATCTTAATCGAAAGGTTTTTATCATTTTTAGGTGTTAGTGCCGCACTTGCTTTTCATATTAATTGCAAATATAAAGATGTTTCCCATTGCAGTCATCCTCTTGATGGGATATCCTCATATATGGGACCTCAGAATATAATGTGTCTATGCATGAGTAGAAAAAAAACACATAACTTAAATATGCGGTATTTGTTGCCATTGAAAGCTTCCAACAATTTTGAACTTTTCATCATCGAGCTGGAACCTGCTAATTGAATGACACATGTCCTTTCTGCATTTAGTGATTCACAGCGTATGCACAATTATTGTGATTGATTGTGTGCATGTTAACAAAAGGCATCTCGCTGGAGATGCATTTGTACCTTTCTAGAATTGCAGTTAGTAACTTGATTAAGCATCTACTAATCCCTCTATGTGGGTTATCTGCTAGAGACTTGTTTATTTCCTGCAGTATATTTATAAAAACTATATTTCATCAGATATTACTGATCAACATTGTAACACAATGTCAACTCCCACGCCTTAACTTGTTTGTTTGAAGAACCTTTAGTTAATGGCGTGAAGAATGAAGACCTTTAGTTAATGGCTTTTTAACCTTAATGATACAGTTCAACTCGAGCTGCTCTGGCTTTTTCAATGGACACTTAGTTAACGCGTAAGCTGGTAATTTATGAAGCTAGCAGGTTCCATTTGATCCATTTTTGTTCAATGGAAAAGGAAGCTAAGAATGTCGATCAATTACATCTGAACAGTCCCTTATTTATGCGGAATTACCTCTACAGGGCAGAACAGCAGCTATGGAAGTGGTGGTAAAGATGAGAGGATGGAGGAACAAGGACAAGGGGGTTATGGTGCTGGTATCTCCTGAATCAGATAACGGTACGATGAAAGAGGAATCCGGTGGGGATAGTTAAAATTGGGGAAAAGGAACGAGGGGCAGAAGAAGGATGAATTCCTGATAGCAAGGAAACAGAGGTCGGAGGAGAGCCTCAAGTGGGGTAAGTAAGTAAACAATTTTCTGAGATTGTACAGGGGAGTTG
>MCJB01050053.1:16967-43633 GCA_002018475.1 Nicotiana obtusifolia
GGGGGGAACTGGAAACTGAAAATGTCATTGGAACTGGACTCACGAAGGGGAACAAGGGGGAGGGAGAAGAAAGGATTATCCGAAGATTGAATTTGGAGGGCAAACTCACTCACATGTTAAGAATTAAGGTTCATTAGACAATGGACGCTTTTCATTCTGTTTTTTTCTTCGTATTTTTACTTTTTGTTTAAAAAGAACACAGAAAGAATCAGATGTGAAAGAATTTTGGGAATTGTATATTCAATGATGTATTAGTAAGGCTGCGTACAATAGACCCTTGTAGTTCGGCCCTTCCTCGGACCCAGTGCATGGCAGGGGCTTAGTGCGCCGGGCTGCCTTTTTTAGATGTAGAGTGGGTAGCGGGAACCGAACCCGCTTCTTTAGCTTGGAAGGCTAGGGGTTATAGTCAACATCATTATTTTTAATGTCTCTAATTCAAAACCGAACATGAAATTTTGGTCTTGGGGTTTGGAGGAAAGCACCAGTTTAGAACAAAAGGAAGAAGCGCCGGGCGCAAGATCAGTTTAGTATTAAATTGTAGGGAAGGGGAGCAATAGCTTTTTTTGAGAGGTAAAGTTGCTCAGTTGCTTATAGTATGTATGAATGTTTTTACATTCTCATATTCTTGTCTAAATAGGTGTATAGCTGAGTTCATGGAGAGAGAGCATTTATTGTATGCTTGTAACCATTTTCGAGTGCTTGTTTTGTGGAACAAAATACTTTATAAAACAAACATACTGTGCATAATAATTTTTTAACTGTACAGAAAGTAACTTTTGGAAAATTAAAAGTAGCAGCAATAGAAATTTACTGATAGTTCGATGGCGGAATTTTCATTTTCTCACACAGATTACTTACAGATACAGTCAATATTTATCTAGTCTGAGCAAAGCTTGGACTCGACCAAGCTCTGTGGACTTTGTAACTAAGGAAGAGAGAGAAAATTTGCAGAAGGAGAACATCTAGATATCAATAGACTGGTCAGGAAAACTTGAAAACACCGTCAGCAAGCTTAAGCTGAGACTTTAGCTGCCAAATACAGAAAGAGACCTCTGAACTTCTTTGAGAAAATATTTAGAACTTTTTGCATTTGAAGCTGAAGCAGAATAAGCTGAAGCTGATGAAGGCGATGAACTCTTCAGAGAAAGTGACTCGCTTGTGCCAGCTTCTCTCTCCTCTTCTTTGATGGTATCTAGCATCTTTGAGGCTCTGTGTCTCATGACGTTTACAAACTGTGGTGGTGCTACCTCTGTAACAAACCTAGCAATACGAGCATTTGCCATCTTCTTTAGTAGGTTTTGGGAGTGACGACAGTTGAGAAAAAGGTGCAAGATGCTAGGTAGAACTGTAATAGTGTTTGAGGATAAGATGGATTGTATGCCTTAAAAAACACAAATGGGATGAGATTTATAGGGGTGTTGATTAGATTATCCATCTGTGGTCTGGCTTAAATTGAGTCAGTCGTCTTAATCACAAGGCTTAATCATTTAGCTTTTAGTGCCGCTACTTGCTTTTAGTATTAATTGCATAGATTAAGATGGTCTGGCTTAAATTTCTTATTGAAACGATATCCTCTTAAATGGGACCACAGAATGCAATGTGTTGACGCATGAGTAGAAAAAACAACATAGCTTAAATATGCGGTTTTTGTTGCTATTGAAAGCTTCCAATTTTGAACTTTTCTTCATTGAACTGGAACATACTGATTGAATGCCACTTGGTCTTTCTGCATTTAGTGTCTAAAAACTGGTTCTTTCATGTAGATCTGGATGTATCGTGCAGTCGGTGGAGGGTCAAGAAGACTAATCCTATTTGGGATTGTGAAAGCTGGACTTGCCATGAAGGATCATTCCCAAAATTCAGATATCTTACACTGTACTGTGAGAAAATTCAAGTGTACAGCACCGAGGGTACGTTGGTGGAGACTTGTTTGATTTGATTGGTAATTGGTATGCATTTTGAGCGGCTGGAACTCTTCATTGCTGGTGCAAACTGAAGATCCTGAGCTTGAACTATCATTGTAATGGCAGTATTCTAGAAATGGAATGCACCAGTTTTTGTTCTTCATTGGAGAACTTCATACTCAGATATTTTTCCTCATTTATGCTGTATATGGATAGTTGCTTCAGAGATTAATGTTGAGATACTTGTATTTTATCTATTATTATCATATTCTTGGGGTACATTTGAACTTGGTACAGTTTTGCATTGTCTTATAGAGTTTCTTGATGATGAGATAATTGTGTTGATTTACAGGGAGCACTCTTAAGAAAATTAATAGGACAAAGATCACTTTTAGCTTGCAGCTAAAACTATTTATATCCGATAATTATAAATGTCTATAAAATTTGTATATGTTTCGTATATAACATACATAATGTGTGTGTATATATATACAAAAGTTATATATTTTTCGGCTATTATTTTGAAAGCGACTATATCTTTTCCAAAATGGATAAATGTGGTGCCACAGATAAGATTAGAGGCTATTGATTTTGGGATCCACAAATCACGTGCATCACATGCATTAACATGCATCCAATTGAACGATGTTGACAGTTCCCTATCAGAGAGGGTGCCCTTCTTTTCTCACATTAGGCCTACTGGCTGGACTTCTCTTAATTATACCAAAGTTGTTAGTATAAAATGCTACTATTTTAGAACTAAAAAGAACAAAAGAACATCTCAATTCTCAAGTAGTTGACATAAAAAGTATATAATTTTATCTTCATTTTACTCATTTCTTGAATATCTATGGAGATTCGTGGTTTAGAGTTTACTGCGTGACTTAAAATTTTAACAGGGTTTATCCTTAGTAATCCTTCCTGTAGCTACGTCGAAGCGATCCTGTAGTCCCGTTGGTGTCAATTCTCAAGTAGTTGACATAAAAAGTATATAATTTTATCTTCATTTTACTCATTTCTCGAATATTTATGGAAATTCTTTCCTTAAACCTTTAAATGTTATAAGATAAAGGTTAAAGTCATAAGCGGCCCTTTAAACTTATTCGAAATTTTTTATTTTGACACTGACTGAAACTTAGATTTTTTCCAATTGAATACTTATACCACTCAAAAATTATACCTATTAGACATTTTTTTTAATAATCAATCAAAAACAATAAAGTGTGTGCTCGCGAATAATGTGGATAGGTTGCGAATCAAATGAGAACATATAGCAATTGGACCAAAATAATCATTAAAAAATAAATTCTAAGAAGAAGAAGAAAAAAACAATTATTTTAAAACTTATTTAACTAATTAAAAAGTTAATTCAGCAAAAAGAAAAAAAAAATAGTAATTCTGAAAACCCACCTCCACCTCGCTTTTCTTTTGAATTATTTACTAGGGGTTTATCATTGTTCTTTTCCTACTGTTGTACATCAGTACATATGGTCTTTGGTTCAATTTTGAGGAAAGTTTTTGCTATATGAAGGTCCATCCCTCACTTCAATCTCTATTTTGATTATGTTATTTTGGGTTTTATTTTATTGAATTAACTCTAATTTATTACTGTTATTATTGTTATTATTGTCTCTTTCCGTTGGAAGATAGATCAAGGGAATTAGTTTGAGTTAAAAATATAATTGGTATTTTTTGCGATGGACGAGATTAGAGAAAAAGAATTTAAAAAATAAAATAAAAGCATTTTAATATAAAATATTGTTCACGGCCTTGCCATGTCAGCAAAAAAAGCCTAATATGTATAACATTCGAATGGTATAAGTTCAATCGAAACAAATTCAAATTTGTGTCAGAGTAAAAAAATTCGGACAAGTTTAGGGGATTGCTTATGACTTTAGCCTAATATAAAGAAATGATCTTTTAATTTGAGGGTGGAATTGCTCATCTAAACATTGAGTAGGTCCATTCTGAATTGATCTATTAAAGAGCAAAACACACCATGATAAACATGTTATTCCTAAAAAATTAGCAATGTGTTGTTATACTTAGCTTCTCCCATCTTGTATAACTAGCTATAAAGCAAATAAAGTGAAAGAATGTGAAGAAGATTGAAATGAGGGGTTTTAAATTTTTAAACAAAACTTAAGGGGATAAAAAGGAAAAAAAATGACATTGTATAGCCGCTGTAAAAATAATAGCAGAAAAAATGTATAATATTTATATTTTTTTTGTATATATATATACATTCTGTATGTTATATACAAAAATTATACAATACACTTTTTCGATTATCATATGTCAATAGTTTCCGCCGCGAGCTAAAAGTGATAATACCGCTAAAAAGAAAGTTTCTCTTTCTTTCCTTGTTTACTTTTGGCTGAACTCACCAAAAGCCCAACGCCGAGATTACCCAATCCAATACCGAAGAGCACTAGTAGCCACTTTTAAGCCTGCTATTTAAAATATATTTATAATTTACAATATATTTAAAGATTAGTCAATTCGTCCAAATTTCAGAACTAAGTGTCCTAATTTTTTGTATCCTAAATTTTTGAACTGCTAATTTGAAATTCATGACATAAAATTCTAATTTCTGAAATAATATTTCAAACTTTAGGATATGGTGTCCTGAAGTTTGAACCTTGACGTTTAAACTTCAGGATGCCATGTCCTGAAATTTGAGCGAATTGATTAATCTTTAATAACATTGTAAACTATTACTCCCTCCGGTCCACTTTAAGTGATTTTTTGGCTTTCTTTTGTGGTCCATAATATTTAGGTTTTTCAAATATCAAGAAGGAATTAACTTCTTATTTCCAAAGTTGCCAATGGAGTAAAAAGTTTAGAAGTAGTTTGTTATATTTCCAATGAGCAAATTAAGGTTAATATGGTCAATTTTATTATTAATTAATGGTAGAAGCTAAGTTTCTTAATATGTGCGAAAAAAGCCAAAAAATCACTTAAAGTGGATCGAAATAAATAAATAACATGCTGAAAAGTAGCTACGTGGTGTCATTTCCACTATCAAACCATATCTTATTGGATATTTTGGCATGATATAGCAACGTACTTACATAATTGGCAGAAAAAAAGCTCTATTTATAGATATTGGCACCAGGTAGTGAACAAATGTATATCATAACAAAAATGTGTATATCACAATTTTATTTTGCTTCTTTGTATATATCAAAATATATTGTATATTAGTTTTTTTCTCCATCATTGTATATCTAAAATACAAAATTTATAAATGTAGCTGCTTAATTTTTATTGTTGTCTCTATATCAATGTATATCACAATGAAAATAATTGTATTACTTGTGTATCACAATATACGACACATCGAATATACGTATACCAAATGGATATCACAAGTTTATTTTCCTTCTTTGTGTATACCAAAAAATTATTTTCTTCTTTGTATATTAAAAATGTATAACAAAATTACTTATTCCCATGATTATATTTACTATCTTATATTTTAAAACTTGCACAAAACCTGTTATATCAAAAATTTATTTTCCTTCTTTGATCAAGAACAAAATTTAAATAAGTTTATTCAGAAAGAACTTTGCCTCTCATAAATCAAATTGGACGATTTGATTCCAATTTAACCTTATATTGCCAAATCTAATAATGTATATCACGATATACAATATAATTTTTTTGGGCTTAAATTGCTAAATCTAATTATTGGCCAAAACGTGTTAAAAGTTGTCATGGTGTGCCAAATTCAAATCTTATTGGGCTTGGACGTTTACACTGTCTAAGCCCATTTACTTCTATTTTGGCGGAAATAGAAAAACAAAATAATTTCTCTCATAATTACCAGTAAAACCCCAGGGGAAACTGAAAGTCTCAAATTCTCAAAACCCTACACCGGAGCTACGTTGACGGTAATGGCCGGTTAGTCGCCGCCGGCGACTTCATAGTTTGGTAATATGCTCTTGCTTTTCCCTTATCTCAGCACTGAATATTCGTGTCATTTTTTTTAATCTTCTTCATGCAGTTATCACGCTTTTGAGGTTTGTATAACGAAATTGCTCATACATTTGTTCAATTTTTCTTTGTTTTTTTTTTAGGTGGAATTTTGAAATAAATCGAAAATTGAAGAAGGCATTGCCTATTGAAGATTGTGGGTGTTGTTTCAAGTCACAAAAATGGTACTTACTACTCATGTTTCTGTTTATTGATACTTTTTTTTTTCAATGGACAATATTGTTTTGCATAATTTTTAGTGGGTAAGATTTTACTACATGGAATTCTGTCCATTTCTTGATTATGTTCATGCCCCTGTTACTCATCTCTGTATTTAACCAATTTTAATTTTTCCTACATTTTAAAATACTCCCTTTGTTTCAATTTATAGGACGGAGTTTGACTTGGTACTGAGTTTAAGAAGAAAAAAAAAAGACTTTTGAAACTTGTGTGTCCTACAAGCTTAAAGATTAAAAGCTTCTCATTAAGGGTAAAATGGAAAGTGTAAAGTTAAATTATTTTCAAATATAGAAAAGTGTCATTCGTTTTGAAACAGAATAATTAGGAAGTGTGTTATATAAATTGAAGCGAAGGGAATATGAACAATTACTCCTCAGTCCCAAACAAGTTGAGGTTTGCTATATGAATACTCACCGGACATGTTCCATTATATTATGAGGATTCATTGTGATTTGGCCAGTTTTATGCTGGCCTCTAGACTACCATAACCCTCCTCCTTTATCCGGAATTGGGACTGCTGATAGAGTTTAAAATGCTTAAATAAATCAAAGTCAAAAAATTTCTCCACCAAAAATCTCCCCTTTATTATGAAGATTAATCATGATTTGACTAGTTTTGTGCTGGCTGCTAGACTGCCGCAACCTTCTTCCTTTATCTGGGCTTGGGACCGACAACAACGTGAGCAACCTCACATTGGCAGAGTTTTAAATCCTTAATTAAATCAAATTAAAAAAAATAATTCTCCACCGAACTATTTATCGAAGTACTATTCAGCATTTTCGTTCACTACTTATATAATAAATACTAGTATCTTAAACTCCATAAACAATTCTAGTTTGGTACTTTGAGACAATTCAACTTGTCCTCAATACCAAGCACGTACTGCTGCACACATACACAGTAGTAAAAGAACACACACTTAGCATATGGCAAGTGTTAAGTTGTAGTTTCTGAGATTTCCAGATTGAAGTATGTGATGAATTTTGTGTCTGTCAAATATTTGGAATTTGAGATGCATGGTTTTAAGGGTTTGATAGTATAGTTCTGTGTAATACAGTCAGATATCAGAAAATGGTTCATGAAGCAGCATGACAAAGGTACGGGTAACGGGAGCATGTCCAAGAATAGTGCTCCAGAAAAGCCTTCGGCAGAAAAGCCTTCTCCAGATAACCTGGTAAGTATTTTGTATCTAGATCATTCTTCTGATTTCACTTGCTTTCTCGTTGCACTCTCGTATTGTTTGTGTTTGATAATGTAGTTACCTATTTCATGTTTCTTGGAACCTGTTCCGATTGCCTGGAATGGTGGGGCTGGCTTGTTGCTTCTTTTTGAGATTTCCTGATACTAATTTCTTTTCTATCGATTTCCTTGACCATGGCCTTCTAC
Source organism: Nicotiana obtusifolia (assembly GCA_002018475.1). Classification (NCBI taxonomy): domain Eukaryota; kingdom Viridiplantae; phylum Streptophyta; class Magnoliopsida; order Solanales; family Solanaceae; genus Nicotiana; species Nicotiana obtusifolia. The sequence continues at coordinate 24,476 of MCJB01050053.1, forward strand.
TTCAATTATTTAATGAGCAACCGAAAGAAAGAAATGGAATGGCGTCATTTGAGGGAGAAACAGATTACTAGTTAGAATGGCTTTTTTGAAATATGAAAGCAACAGATCTATGAATCTAACAGATGAGTCAGAATAGATCTACTTTCCCCCTTATGGTTTTATTTTTTCTTGTGGATTGGGTGCAATTAGCTAAACACGTTTAAAAGGAAAGAAAAAGGTGTAAAGCTTGGAAAAGACGGAAAGTGAAATATGATATCAAGTCTAGGTGTAATTTTTCATTTTAGCTGCCGCTCTTAACTTTGTTAAAACTTGAATAAGTTCATGTAATTTACCATCCTAGTGTCAGGAAAGGTCTGAAGCACTTTAAGACAAATATGAGCTATAAAGAAAGAGAATGAATGGTAACAGTCCCTGTGGGGTTTGTCAAAATTTCAGGGGCAGTTAGTCACCAGAACTGAGACTGACTCCAATTCGGGGTTTGGGACACTGTTAATAGTTCCAGCAAATCATTGAAAGCTGACATTTTCTTACCTTTATTGCTTTTAACTCTACCCATCCATAACCAATATAAATATTGAATAAAGAAATATACTTGATAACGGGAGATAGTGGAAAGGAATCTACTCTAGAGAGTTTCTGTCTTTCTCTCTTATACTTGAGGCCTTTCTTATTAACTACAATTCTGCTCCTTATGTATTCCTTCACATTGTTGAATGATGGCTCCAGCTATTTTGAGTTATGAGTATAAAATCTGCAAATAATTTGCATATATGTTCGTATCTGCTGGTCTCAGCTGTTGAGCTCTTCCTTTTATATGCATGTGATTTAGTTCATCGCTTACCTAACCGTTTAAGAAAGAGAAGGATATTTTGATTACTTATTTCTGGGGAAATCTTATATGTCAAGTGCTTGATAAAAACTTCAGCATCAAGACTCTTGGCAAATCTCGCCTTCTAGGTAGTGGCTCTTGCAGCTGTTCCTAGAACCATTAGGGTTATACAAAGTATGATAGAAAATTAAGGGGAGATGAACTAATCTGAAGATCATCCGGAACTACCATGAAAACTTAGTGTTTTCTCTTATATTAAGAATTCTAAACTTCTGAACTTCAACTCCTTGTTTCTATCTTTTGCAGTAAAATAAAAGTTTGTCACCATCAATAAGTCCTGAAGAATATTGTTGATCTTTAGCTTTTTATTGTTTTTTCTCATTGTCGGGGTTTTTAGCTATTAGGTAGAGTTTTTGAGATGGTGGAATGTTTCTACTGGATTATCAAATGCAATTTCTGAACTTTGAGAACCTACAGACGACAACGTCTTTTGTTTTGTTAATCTTATTTATTGCATCTAATGGACACTAGGTACAAGAAGGACAAGAGACTGCCAGCAGAAGGAAAACTAGTAAATATTTTGCTACAGACAAGGTGAAGGCAAAAGAAGAAGTAGAGGAAGTATCAGCAAAAAGAAAAGCTCAAAATGCTGGTGGAAGTTCATCAGTTAATGAGAAGCCACCAGCTGCGAAAAGAATTCACAAAGCTGAGGATGACGATGACTTTGTACTGCCTGCATCTGCAATGGGATCCAGAGGTGCCACTCCCACCAAAAAGTCGGCAAGTGGCTCTGGAAGGGGATCTGCACGGAAGTCTGTGATCAGTGATGAAAGTGACGATGATCTTAAGGATACAAAATCCGATCTCAAACCTACTGGAAGAGGGCGTGGTGGACGAGCAGCTCAGACTGGTGGAAAAGGCATCCCTCTTGATGAAAGTGATGATGATGCCTCAGCTGATAAGGACACCAAATCTGGTGGACGAGGGCGTGGTGGTAAAGGACCATCTGCAGCACCAAGTGGTGGACGAGGCAGAGGTGGTGGAGGACGGGGCGGTTTCATGAATTTCGGTGAAAGAAAAGACCCTCCTCACAAGGGGGAAAAGGTAGAAGCATTGCTGAAGCTAGTTTCTTTTACAAGAAGTTGTCTGAGTTTATAAAATTGTGGTCTTTCCACTTTGCAGGAAGTTCCTGAAGGTGCCCCAAACTGTTTAGCTGGTTTGACTTTTGTAATTAGTGGAACTCTGGACAGGTACCTCATTGAGTTTGTTTGTAAATTTTTGAAGAGATATTATGGGGATAAACCCAGGGATGTATTTGCATAAATATCTTTATTGCTTATAAGCATGTAAGACTCACTGCAACTGATGCACTATGTAGAAGGCCAAGTCTTTTTGTCTATATGTTACCTTTTTTAACTTCTCTCGGTATTGGATATGTAAATAACATAAAGCTAGACATTCATTTGGTTCTCATGCTTTCAGTTTAGAAAGAGAAGAAGCTGAGGATTTGATTAAACGCCATGGTGGTCGTGTCACAGGATCTGTTAGCAAGAAAACGGTATTGTCCGTGCTTATAAATTTTTGCTAAACTTAATTGTTTTACGGTGTCTTTCACGCTGTTCTGTTGCAGAATTATCTTTTATGCGATGAAGACATCGAGGGACGGAAATCCTCTAAAGCCAAGGAACTCGGGTTTGTTTCCAATGGCAATGCATTTTCTCATTTTCCTTTTTCATTTGGTTCCTGAACTTATATTGTTATCCTATACTTTTGCAACTAGAACTGCATTTCTCACTGAGGATGGTTTGTTCGATATGATCCGGTCATCAAAGAAGTCAAAATCAGCTACACAACCCGAGTCAAAGAAATCAGTGGACACTGTTGTTTCTCCTGCAAAGAGAAATTCACAAAATACAAGTAATTCTAAGACTCATTTGCTTCCCCTTTTCATTTTCGATGTCTTGTTTGTTTCTGGTGATGTACTCATTCTTAAATGAAAGATGAATGGGTTTATGATATTTTTGAACAGTGCCTCTAAAGTTCTGTATGCACTTCAAAAAGAAGAGAAATAGGAGAATGTTGGGTATATATTGTGGACGGAACTCTTGAAAACAAGAATTACATGGGAATGCCAAACAGTCTGAATGGCTTACAGAAAGAAATATAGCATAATATTTTTCTTGATCCAAAAAAAAGAAAACAGTATCAGCAATTTCCATTGCCATATAAATGACTGGGACCATAAAAAACCATCATTTACATTCTAATTTGTACTGCGCAAGTTAAGACTCTTAGTATTGATTCAATAAGAAAAGACAATGCTAGAAGCTTTTAGATGGCAATTTTTTTTGATAAGTCAAGGCTTGCAGGGAAAAGGTGAAAGCTTGTTTTAAGTATTAACCCTTCAAAAGTGGCACGGAGATGTGCTGTCAGATGTACAAAGGTACAAAAAGTATAATGTCACTAACTGATTTTAAAAAAAAAGGTAAAATGTTCCTACGACTACCGATCTTTTTTTGGGTTTGATCTATAGGTATATGTTATTAAAAAGCCCCAGGGGTGCAAGGTTACAATGTTAGAAGAACACTGGACTAACTCCATTTGGAAATTCACCTTTGCGTCCCAATGATTCAGTTTTCTATATGGTCAGTAAGTTGGCAAGGTTAATTAATGATAATAGCCTGCCAGCACTAAGATGGTGCCTGGTGTATACAAAAGTAGACTCTCCCTTTTCCAAAAAAACAAAAGAAAGGACCTCCTCTATAAAGTTACTCCTTAAAGAGCTAATGAAATCTATCATTTTATGCACATCAGATACATCCTGTGGCCTACACCATAAAGCCAGCAAACACAAACATCTGTACTTCAAATTGTATATTGAACTTGCTTTGCACACAAAGCACCTAGCATTCCTTTCATTGCCTTCCCAATGTGACAGTAAGTCTTTCAGTCTTTGGCATCACCAATTTAAGCCGAAAATAGGCCCAGAAGCAGATCCCAAAGTTGTTTAGCCATCATAAAAATGGATGAAAATATGATTTCATGTTTCTTCCTCTATATTGCACAAAAAAGCCATTGCTTTGTCGCTTATACCGAAGAAGTGATGGCGGAGGGGGGGGGGGTTATCATTTTCTGGATGAAGCCATGCGCTTTGGAAAAGTGTGGCTTTAAACTTGACACACTAAATGACCCAAATGAGAAGCGGTTGATTCTTTGAATCATAACTTTGAGTAGTTGGATTAATATCAACTTTATTGTATAGTGGATACTTGAAATTAGTTATTCTCATTGTAATTTGATTATTATAATACTAAATTCGTATATGTTTGGTATTGTTTCATCTTTAGTAAATTGTGCTCTTCTCTTCAAAGAAGCTTGCGCTTCACTTCTCGCTTTTCGCTTCAAGCTCGTGGACCTTGTCGCTTTTTTGCGCTTTTTACTTTTAAAACTCTGGATTTCTGTCAGAAAATTAGTTTGTTACAAAGCACTAGAACTAAAAGTATATGCATCAATTTCCTTTTAAAAAAGTATATACATCAATTTAGGCTCCTGTATTCAAGGTAATAGGGATATAAGTGCTGAAAGTTAATATATAATCCCTCCATCTTATTTTGTGGGGGGCTGTTTGACCGAGCACAAAGTTTAAGAAACAAAGGAAGATTGTTGAGACGTAAGCTGAATCTATGCAAAGTACCTAAATTACCCGACTATCAAATAATTAAATGAGGTGGTGAGAGATCCATTTGTCTTTTCATATTCTTCTCATAATTATTTGAACTTTATATCAACTGGGTCCCAACTTAAGGGTAAAATGGTGATGATAAGATTTATGAGTTTCCAAATACAGAGATGTGCTTTTTCGAGATAAATTAAGGTGGAAAGTGTGCCACACAAAATCGGAAGAAGAAACACTAAAATAGCTAAGTGGTGTATGTAGAAATGGAAACGTGATTGGCATCCTGGATGGGGACGGGAGCAGCCTGTACATAGACTAGACAGCTGAGTGATGTTAGCTTACTTCCATGCACAGTAGGAGAAAATGCATCTGATCTATTTTTTTAGATTGGTGAAAGATGGGGGAATGTCAAGTCCGTTAGACAATTGAGCATTGTGTTTCTGGTGCCTCTTATACTGAAGTGATACTTTCACATTCTTGACTTTGAGCCTTCATGGCCTAAAATGCGGCAATGTCATTTTTTAGGTGATGGAACTGGAAGCACTGCCACAAAGATTTTAGCTGCCAAAAAATTGACACCTAGTGCATCTCCTGCCAAGAGAAAAGGCCAAGCTAAAGAATCTTCACTACCGTGGACAGAAAAATACAGGCCCAAAGCTATTGTAGACATAATAGGGAACAAGTCACTGGTATTCTCCTATGTTGCTTTCTTTCTTTAATGGCTACAGTTTTGAATTAAAAGATATCACCTGGAGTAACTTTACCTTCTATATGGTGCACGATCAGGTAGAACAGATTCAGCGTTGGCTGGAAAGCTGGGATGAGCATTTTCTAAATGCAGCTAGTAAGGGGAAGGGGAAAAAACAGAATGACTCTGGTGCTAAAAAGGCAGTTCTGTTGAGTGGTATGCCGGGTATAGGGAAGACTACATCAGCAAAGGTGGTTAGTCAACTACTGGGTTTCCAAACCATCGAGGTATTTTCCTTTTAGATGGTGAAAATTCTCGGACTGTAATCTAATCATTTTTCACTTACTCTTTCTTTCCTGTTGGATGTTGGATTAATGTAACAGTACCTTTATTTGTTTAGGTAAATGCTAGTGATAGTCGTGGAAAGGCTGATTCAAAAATTGAGAAAGGAATTGGTGGTAGTACTGCTAATTCCATAAAAGAACTTGTTAGCAATGAATCACTAGGTGCTAATATTGGCAGGTAAATCTCTGCTCTCTTGAATGTTTGTATCAGAAGTATGATATGCCATAATCCATATTGATGATTGCAGATCGCACCATCAGAAGACTGTTCTGATTATGGATGAGGTTGATGGCATGTCTGCTGGAGATAGAGGTGGTGTTGCCGATCTTATTGCTAGCATCAAGTTATCCAAAATTCCTATTATCTGCATTTGTAATGATCGCTACAGTCAGAAATTGAAGAGCCTTGTCAATTATTGCTTACCAATTGTCTTCCGAAAACCGACCAAGCAGCAGGTCATTTCCACAGTTATTCTTGTCACCTAACAATTCCTTCTTTGGGTAAGAGCAATAATAGGATGGTATAAGTAAAGAAGGAATTGTTAGATGGCATATTCTTCTTGCACTTAGTTATCTTTACTTGATTTGAATTTTAGTGCTCAATTTCTCCAAATTATGCACTACACTAATGAATATATGCAATATACTTATGCTAGTCAGTGTACCTTCCACAGTGTCCTGTTATGGACAAGATCCAAGCTACCCTTAGCTCCACTAATGTTTCTGGTGTTCCTTGCTGGATCTTCTATAGTAGATATAAGAGGTGAAAATTTTTGTTGAAATTATTACAGCTAATAGTGAGAGTATATTTTGACAGATGGCAAAGAGGTTAAAGCAAGTGGCAAATGCTGAAGGCCTTCAAGTCAATGAGGTTTTATTCTCTTTCAACAACTTGCATAAGTTCTTCTAACATGTTGAAGAAAATGTATTTAGTAATATATGGAACTATCCTATCGTATTCAAAAGCCATCATCCCCGATAAAATGTGAAAATTGGTTTCACTTGTTAACATTTGTGGACTGTTGTACTTAGTTTGATAGTGCTGGTTTCTTGAAGTGCATGTAGTAAAGTAATCCAGATCTGAAACACCAAGATGAAGACCTATGAATTTTGTTGTGGAGAAAGTAAGAGTTCATTTTTTTCTGATCAAGTAAGGAATGCCCAAAAAATATGAGTTGTTTTATGCAAGTAAATCCCTAGTTGTTGAATTAAAACATCTCAATTTCTACTTCTTGTGGAAATAGTGACGTGTATTTGTGTCAATATATATTTGCTTGAGTACTTTCCTGCTTAAATTTGTCAGTAGCATGTATAATTTGGTGGTGCACCTACAAAACAATCGGAAAACATGTCCTTTGTTGTTGTCTGGGCATCCATCTGCAAACTTTCTGAGATTCATGATTGATTTTCTTCTTCTATTTCTTTTTATAGATTGCTCTTGAGGAATTGGCAGAACGTGTTGGTGGCGATATGCGTATGGCTCTAAATCAATTGCAATACATGAGTCTCTCCAAGTCTGTGATCCAATACGATGATATAAGACAGCGCCTTCTAAGCAGTTCAAAGGATGAAGACATCTCACCCTTCAAAGCTGTCGAACTGTATGCATGTCTTTGATTCAACCTCTCTTTTAGCATTTTGCCAAATTGATGTCTAATTTTTCCCCACATATGGATTGAACTACGCTGGATTTTCTAGTTGTTTTGTGTCCAAATATATGTGGTAGTGACTATTCCACTACTTTATGTGCTGTTGAGCTGCTTAATCAATAATTAGTAATATTTGGAATAAAAACTAATCCGCAATATCATTTAATTAGCCACCTTTCTACTTGTTGTCCATAATTCATTACGGGATCCATATTTATATAACACCATAAGCCATAGCAGTATAAATATTTGGTTATTGTACTCTTTTTTCCCTTTTCACCTTTGATCTTTGAATTTCTTTTACAATGTCAATTTATAACTCTTGTCTCATGGGAAACAAGTTGAAAGAGGTGGATGTCAATTTTCCTTACTCAGCTTTATATGCGTATCTTCATTTTGACAGAGTGGGTGAGAATGGATTATGGGAAATAAGGAGTGAGGTTTAACAAAGAAGAAAGCAGAAGCATTTTCTTTTGCTTGCTTTCGAGGGTGGGGACACGGAGGGGATTTAAGAAGATTCAGCATACCAGTATACTTGAAACTAAGCAGTGATCCCCTATAACTTATCCTATGGGAGTATAGAGTTGAGTAGTCAGCTTCTTTGAACACTGTTCTCCGATAGAATTTGTATATTTGTCACTTGCTTTGGATATTGCAGTTTGTTACAAATTACACATTCTTGAGATGTGAACTCCTCTTCTTTTATTGCTTTTACTTCAAATTCTGCCATAAAATAGCTTGCATTGCCTAGTCAATGATCTCACTAAAAAAAACAAGATCTCACTTTACTACTTTCATGTGACTACAGCATTCACTGCTATCACGTTTGATAATTACTTTCAAGCTCAGGTCTTGACATAAATATGATTTTTTTACTGACCAGTTATGTTTGTTCCTGTTTATAGGCTGTTTGATTTTAATGCCAAGAACTTGAAAATAGATCGAAGAATTGATCTAAGTATGAGTGACCTAGATCTTGTCCCGCTTCTTATACAGGTACTCTAGATCCATAAGGTTACTATTTGTGCTTGAGATTTACTCTCGTCTGAGTTAATTTTCCTTTTATATGTCCCAGCCTATTTTTCTCTATATCACTTTGAGACCTTGTAGAACGGAGTGTATTCGTTCAAGTAGAATAATATCCATTGGAACTGATCGCTTTGCTGTTTTCTTTTTTTCTTTTCAGTTTTCATACTCCATCTTTTATTTCTTAATTAATTTCTCTTTTGGATTAATTTTCCAAGTTTGGTACCTGATGATCTAACTTATAATGACATGGCCCGAAAAAACCATTATGCAGTAATCTTGTATCTTATGGTCCGGCCCTTCCCCGGACCTGGCGCATAGCGGGAGCTTAGTGCACTGGGCTGCCCTTTTTGCCTTGTATCTTATTTTAAGCTAGTATATTTAAGCTCTCTTGGTTAGTTGCTTATCCTCTAGAAATTCTGCTTTATATGATAGCTTTGGGATATGTGTTTACTTTAATGGTCTTGCTTCCATCCATAATTTATGTCTTACATGCTCATTTGTGTTCTTTAGATTGCTATATGTCCACATGTTGAGAACTTCATTGTGGTCGAGAGAAGACAGCTATTTGAGAAGTGCTGAAGGGCTTTGTTCCTGTGTGATGTTTGGGTAGTGTTGCATTAGGACCTATGCTATAAAGCTGACTGTATGCTTCAGATGGTTTACTTTATTTCTTTTCCTTTTCCTTTTTTTTGGGCATGATCATGCTTGTCAGCAGTCTGTGTACCTCCTCTTTCTGTTACTTGATATTGTTCTTGGTTGTCGTTTATACCATCTATGCCGTATCAATTGCCTCATTAAACGAGTCATACACAGCAGAAGGCTAAAAATTGACTTTGTATTGATTTTACGTTGGTATAGTAGGATTGAAAAGCTTCTGAGGAAGTATCACTATGGTTTAAAATATTTTATGAGTAGGCCTCCATATTATTTGATAAAATGATTTCCCCATGTAATGGCAGGAGAACTATCTCAATTACAAGCCAAGTTCTGTTGGCAAAGATGATGATGGTTTAAAGCGGATGAGCCTAATCGCGCGTGCTGCTGACTCTATTGCAAATGGTGATTTAATAAATGTACAGATTCGTAGATACCAGCAGTGGCAACTATCTCCAGCTGGTTGCCTTTCGTCTTGCATAATTCCGTAAGACAATTTCTAAGCTTCTCAAGTTCAGTTGCATCTAAGTTAAAACTTTTTTCTTATAATGCTGGCTACTTATATAATTTCTTGTTTTTTTTCCTACCTCATTGTAGTGCTTCATTGTTGCATGGACAGAGGCAGACTCTTGAGCAGGTGACTGGTGCTTCTTATTCTCCGTCTCTAAGATCTGATGACTGAGCAATGCATAACTTTGCTTTCATTTTAAGCACAATATGTTGTGCCTTTCTCTCAAATCTGATGGTTGGATCTAAGTTTGTCTAGAGATCATCATGTTATACTATTAGTTTTCTACATTAGATAATTACAGGTGGTTCAGTATTGGTATTAGATGTCGAAAAGTTGTGAGCTGTTTCCAGAGATGTGGTCTCAGTATATTTTACATTTTATGGTTTCTAATTCTTTGCCTGTCATTTATTAGCTTTCCAGGAGTTTTCACTTGAATATATTTTAATTATCATCCAATCAGGACTTATTTGAGACGACTGAAATTATAGTAAGATTTTGCAGGGAGAACGCAACTTTAATAGGTTTGGTGGCTGGCTAGGAAAGAACTCTACAATGGGAAAGAATTACCGGATTTTGGAGGACTTGCATGTTCACCTACTCGCTTCTCGTGAATCATATTTGGGAAGGTACTTTCCTTTCGTGTTCAGTTTGCCATATTAGTTTTCTTCTCATTTTTCATCTAACCTGATACATGTTCATTTCATCGATCTGTATCTTGTAATCTTACCTTAATTTTCAAAGACTGAGTGTCTTCAGTAATCCACTCAATTAGAGCATGTGTTTCTTTTATTGTTATGTATTCAGTATTTTCTTATTTTCTCCAGCTTATGATTCGTTTCTAATTCTTTGTTATTTCTCAGAATACAAATTATAAGATCTGGTATACAGCGCATGTCCTGATTTCAGACGATTGTTCTACATTCAGAACTTGTTAAAATTCTTTTTCAATACCTGCATAAGTATAGATGAAGTCAACTGTGTACATAATCTTCTAAAGCGACTGGTGTTTCCATGATGCAATGTCTTGTCCTATCCCACCTTTTCTGCCTGTGCCCCCTTCCGTGGTTAGTGTTAATCAATTGTTTAAGAATTAATAGTTGACAAAAAAACTATTGAAGTGTTACCTATAGCAGGGTTCTCCTGTTTTGTGTACACTTCTTCCAATTTGGAAGTCAGTCAAAGTTTCAACCACTTTTTCCTGCACATTGCCTGTAAAACAGTCTTTATGCATTTGTGGTAGCTGTGTAATCTATCTTCTCATACATTTCAGGGCAAACCTGAGACTTGACTACTTTACTCTTCTTACAAAGAAGTTGACAGATCCATTAAAACTGCTACCTAAGGTGATTATTCATCCTTAACCCGAATTTCGTTGTGTATATCTGTTTGCATGGTTAACTATGAATGTTATTGCCAGGATGAAGCTGTCGAGAACGTTGTGGATTTCATGGATTTATACTCTATAAGCCAGGATGACTTCGATAATATTGTGGAGATATCAAAATTCAAGGTATACCATTGTTTTAATCTCTTCTCCTAATTCCTCTGATGCACTTTTAAAATCCGTTCGTGTGTTGACTTGACTGCATTTGCACTAGGGACTTCCAAATCCACTGGATGGTGTTCAGCCTGTTGTGAAAGCTGCACTGACAAGGGCATACAACAAAGGAAGCAAATCACGTGTTATTCGCACAGCAGATTTGATATCCCTTCCTGGAATAAAAAAAGCTCCCAAGAAGCGCGTTGCAGCGATGCTGGAGCCACTAGATGAAGGCTTAGCTGAAGAAAATGATGGAGCAATTGCTGAAGATGAAGAGAACTCATCAGAGCCAGAGGATATAGGTACATCCCTACTCATATTACCCCATTAAAAGGGAGTATGATAATGTGCCATTCAATAATTTTACCAGAGCAGTTGACTGGAAAATCTTAAAGATAGATAATTACATCGATATGAGCTCCATAGTTGAGAAATGTTTGTTCTACATTTGGTAGCAATAGAGGTTGCGAAGAAATCATGCACATTATAGTTTGTGTTTCCTATGTGCCTCTGCAGTAAGCATTTTCTATTTGCTCTTATTTCAATGTTAGTACTTCTCATTAGGGAAAAGTGATGACATTTCTCTAATATAGAAGAACGGCGTAAGTCTTTTAGAATAATTTGGAGCAGTATTTGATGATATTATTGCTTGTTTCGGTCAACTCTGCAGATGTTGAGAAAAAGTTCGAGTCAGATCTTCAGAGTCTCAGTTCGAAGGGTTAGTGACACTTGAGAACAATTGCGTTTTCTTCATTTATCTGCATGTATTTACCGTCTGATCGTCCTCTACCTACCTGTTAAAACTCTTTCCCGTCTCTCTCTTTATCTGCTTTTGTTTTACAACAGGAATCCAAGTAAATGTAGACCTGAAGGGTGCTGGAAGTTCAGGTGGCAAGAAGCCGTCTGCTGGAAGAGGAAGAGGAAGTTCTAGTAGCAGGGAGAAAGGAGACGCTGAATCCTCGGGCAAGAGAGGGGGCCGGGGTTCTGGAGCTACCAAGAGAAAGAGGTCCTGACCTAATGTTGTCTGTTACAACCATCGGAAGCTGCAGCTTTCCGGGTCTAGCATTATAAAACTTTGTTTAGCTATGTGTAAAGAAAAGGGGGTCTTGAGTTGATCTGTGTACATTCTACATGAAACTGATGAGTAAGTATTTTCTGTCCATAGTTTTGGTTTATTCAAATTTCGACTTCTTGGGCCAGTGCTTAATTCTGTTCCATTATCTTATGACACTTTGTTTACTGCAAAGTTACAACTTGTAAGTAATTCTGCTGGGAATACCAACTTCAAATCGCCCGTATTGTTTTGGCAGCTGATTGCATGTTTTAATGCTTAACCCTGAATCCAAGGGGCCTGAAACGTCACTTGAAAGGCTTGATTAAATAAGTGCGGACAGAGACGGATTCAGATTTGAATTTTATGGGTTCAACCCTTAAGGTTCTTAGCATTGAACCCATTGCGTATTTAAATAATGGGTTCATATCTACTATTTGTTATAATTTCAATGAATATTTACACAAATTTATGCTCAGCATAGAAGTTCAGTTGAACCCGGTACCTGTACATTGCATCCGCCTCTGGGTGCCGATATACATGTGAAAACAGCTAATATGGGGTTTGGATTTATAAAAAACTAGAAGGCAATTAAGTTTTTTCTTTACGATGATTCAAAATTAGTTACTACGATATTCTTAATACCTGTAGCTGTTAAGCTTCGATAGCTAGTTTGCTTGGTTCTGGTATTTAGTATGTTATATTCAAATGATAAAAATTTACACTTGGTATTTACATCATCCTAAGCAGTTACAGAGTCAGGATTTATACAAGAGGATTTAAAAGAATAAAAGAATGTCACATGATATTTGATTTTGTAATCTAAAGCAATTCACGAATTCATTTGCCACTTTGCTAGACTTTTTCCATGTATCAAAGGAATTCAACGACTTACATATAATAAATGAATCATTGTGCTATTTGTACAATATAAATTTCCAATGTTGTGCTATTTGTACCATATAAATTTCCAATGAAGGAGATCGAATTGGATGCCCTTAGCTCCGCCATTGGACCAAAGTAATATATGACACATATCTCCACGTATGCTCTTACCACTAATCATAAAAATTAATAAATCAATTGATCGAGTTCGAGAATAGGGATCTTCAGATCCGTGAGAAAAAGCATTCATGCTATTCTCTTTTTCAACAAATACTTATGTCACATTCTGCCTTGGTCGAAAATGCCGAGCCGCTGATGCCGAGTCGGCTCCTATGCCGCTAGTTATGCCCTGCTTGGTACCTTCCCCGGCACGGTGAAGGTTCCGTAGCACGTCATACATTTCACCTTAGTTTTAACTAAATTATGATAGATTAGAATGATTTAGAGTAAACACCGAGTGCGTATATGCAGACTTTAGACTTCAGAGGGTCTTTGGGGGATCCAATGACCATTTCTGTAGTAGACTAACTCGCACAAGTCTATCAAGAGAAGATGAGAATATTCAAAACTAGAGAAAAACTGTAATAAGAAAAAAATGGTTACCCCTCATGAGAAATTCATTAAGTCCATTTTAATTAGATGTGCTGTTTTGGATGAAAAAATAGTTGAAGATACTATGGAGAGACAAGAGATAAAATATTTTATAATATTGTAAAGAATATGGTTAAAATAATTTTAAAAAATGTATATATGTTAGGGTGCAAATAATTAATCATAGGACAAAGTGCATCTCAAAAAATGATGCAGATATTAGTAAGTAATCATAAAAGCATATTCAGAAAATGATACACCCAAGTGTATAATGTGATGAGCTCAAAAGTGAAAGATAAACAAGTGATTTCTTCCATTTTGTAAACTTGATTTGGACCTATGTTTTTCTCTCCAAATTTTTGTAAGTTTAAGTTCTATGAAAAATTTATCAAATTAAGTTATTTAAACAATTGCAACTAATTTCACGAGTTCGAGTTGTAGAAGTAGTCATTAATACTTATATTAGGATATAATGTCTATATCAATATCTTTGGGATGCGACCTTTCTCCGGACCCTGCTTACACGGGACTGCCCTTCTTAAATATTAATTGATAATTTTAAATAAATAATAAGTAAGCTATTAAATTATATTGGGGTAAAAGATTTATTACTCCCTGTGTTTAATTTAGATAACAACTTTCTTTATTAGCCATTTCCAAAAAAAAAGACATATTTCTACAACTCAAAATAATTTAACTTTAAACTCTTTATTTATCTATTTTACCTTAATGAGAAGCTTTTATAACCACGTAAATGTGATGGCCTCACATAACTTTTAGCCCTAAGCTTCTAAGACCATAATTTTTAAAAATATTTCTCTTTTTCTTAAACTCCGTGCCAAGTTAAACTAAGGCATAAATTAAATCGGAGTAAGATACTGTATATAACTTAAATCCAAATTTATATTCCCTATCTATAATTCTCCCACTTATAGAAAATTTCTTTTAAATAATCCATAATATAGTAAAACCAAAACCCCTTCAAAAACCCCCTCTCCCCACACGACCAACTCATCTTATCTCCTCCAACTCTTCAACCATGTCCATGGCTTCTTTCAAAATCTCACTCCCTTCTTCTAATTTTTCATTCTTGAACTCAAACCCCAAATTCACATTCCCAAAAATTAAATCTTTTCAACTTTTCTCAACCCCCTTTTGCATTAAATGTTCAAAGAGGGTAAAAAGAAGGGGAAAATTAAGGTACCCATCAGAGAAAAAAAAGCTGAAACAGCAACAAGAAGAAGCTCAAGTTGATGTTAAAAACAAATTTGAAGGGATTTGGAGGCTATCTAAGCTCAATGTTTCAGTTCATAAAGACCCTGGCAAAGATTTCTTGGGTCTTTCCGATGCTTTGCTACAAGAAATTGCTAAAGTTCTTGAATTTCCGGTAAAAAAAAAAAAAGAAGCTTTATAGTTATATTTTTGAGTGTTGTGTTAAGGGAAAGTAGTAGAAATTGCAAAATGAAAATTGGGGTTTTAATTTGTGTTCAGTTAGTTTCACCTTAAATATAGCTTAATTTGATCTTGGTTGTTCATTTGGCCAATCTGTTTAGTATGTTTTTTGAGTATTGTGGTAAAGGAAAGTAGTAAAAATTGCAGAGCAAAAATTGGTATTTGAGCTTGTGTTCGATTAGTCTCAACTTAAATAGTACTCCTTATATTCCAATTTATGTGACATTCTTTCTTTTTGGTCGGTCCTAAAAAAAATGACACATTTTTATATGTAGTAACAATTTAACTTTAAAATTTCTGTATTATAGGCACACAAATATTTATAACTTATTTTAGACCATAAGTTTCAAAAGTCTTCAATTCTTTCTTAAACGTCGTGTCCATTCAAACACCATCACATAAATTGGAACTGCGGGTGTACCAATCTGTTTAGTTAAATAGGATACATATAAGATCAATTATTTTTACTTAAAAGTGGGGCCATAAGTGAAAATAATGTTTTCTTTCGGAATAATTTGGACTTTTTTGGAGTAAAATATTAGTATTTCAAATTTATTGGAAGTGTAAATAATAGGCTACCTTATAGAAAGTGAACATTGTAAGAGATCTTAAATTTAGAGGCGGAACTAGGATTTTAAGTTTTTGGGTTCTTGATTATAGAAAAGGCGGCTTAGTGGGTTATGTGATAAATTTTTTGTACATATTAAGTGGATTTTTTAAAACTAAATACAAGTTTTGAGCCAAAGCTAACTGGTCTGTCGAATCCGTGTCGAATCCGTACACTGTACACTAGCTCTGCCCCTGATTTAATGTTCATAGATTGTAAACATTCACCAGTCTGATACAAAACTCCGTTATATGAGTTATAGGATCATTTAGCATCATGATGTTCACAATGTACATAATATGAATTAGTTATTTAGAAGAGCATACTTGATCCATGATGATTCTTGAGCCGACATTCAATATCATTGCCTTTCTACTTGCAAAATCTGTATAATTTTGACTAATCAATATATAATTAGACCAATTAAAAAATGAGCCAAAGATAGAGATGAGTCTAATTCAAAAGCCAAGGGGCACAGCTACAAATACAATGTTGCACAACTCAAAAAGAGAAGGAACACTATTAATTTGAGCTGAACAGAGTAATCTGCATTTATTTATATGCAAGCTTAGGTATTTTCGGTATGTCCTCCTTTGCATTTTATTTGAAAATATGCTCTTCTTTTCTGTTTTGTAGGTTGCTTCAATGTTGCCACAGGAAGCATTTAAAGTTGTTAGAAAATCTTTTGATGCTCGGAAGGTTTGTTTCCCTTGCAATTCTTTTGAAACATTCCCTCCGTGTCAGGTTTCGGTAGCTTGTGTTTTTTGTTTCCGTATCAAGTTATTTGCACGTCAATTTTCTAATATTAGATGTTCAACCATCTTAAGTTCCAATATAACCACCATTTGGAGCTCTGGGATAACTTATTACCTTTATAATTCGTTCTAAAGTTTAAGACGAAGACCATACTTAAGTGACATATCTAGATTATGAATATGTAAGAGCCAAAAGTATAAGGGTCACTCTGTTCATTGTAAAAATGTTCATAATCAGGAATGTGATATGGTACGATTGAAAATCCGAAGAAGTCATGATCACATTGACCAGAAAAAAGTTATCCAAATGTCCAACCATCTATTCGTTCATTTATTTATAGCAGTTCAAGCTTGTGACTGGAAAAGAGAACATATCCAAGCCTAAAGCTACTTGTACTGAGAAACATGCATGTGTCTGCTTTGATTTCCGAATTTGCTACCTATTTAATACTCCCTCGTTCAATTTAGATGATGTAGTTTGACTTGACACAAAGTTTAAGAAAAAAGAAAAAGACTTTTGAAACATGTGGTGCTAAAAGCTTAAGCGGCAAAAGCTTAGTGGAGCTATGATATTTGTGTGGCTATAAACGCTTCTCATTAAGAGTAAAGTGGGTAAAATAAAAAGTTTAAAGTTTAATTATTTCTAAATACAAAAATGTGTCATTCTTTTTGGAAGGACTAATAAGGAAAGTGTGTCATTTAAATTGAAACAGAGAGAGTACTCAATTGCAATTGAGCTTACTATGGTATGTGTTCTTGAAGATAGTGTAGGGACTATAATATTGGTAACTTGGTAGCATTGGCATTCAAATAAAACTTGTAATAGCTACAGTTGAACACCGTGGGTGTATCATGTATGTATTTGACTGCTTCGTTAACCTTGTCGCAGTTGCAAAAGGAACCGAAGTTTGTGTATTCAGTGGATATGGATGTCCAAAAACTAATAAATTTAGAGCCTCGTACTTGGGAATTCATCTCTGAATTGGAACCCAAGGTTGGCCTAATTGAACATTTGCCTCATGACAGAACTTCCGGTGATATAATGAGCATAGTACACGATTGCCGAAAGTTAGGTGAGAATGCAACTACTTCGGAAAGCGGAGATACGAATCTCTGCAACGGATCACATACATATCCAAATTATAGAAAACCAAAAGTTGCAGTTGTTGGTAGTGGGCCCGCGGGGTTGTTTGCTTCACTTGTGCTTGCTGAATTTGGAGCAGATGTTACACTGATGGAAAGGGGGCAAGCCGTTGAGAAAAGGGGCCGTGATATCGGTGCGCTGATTGTTCGACGGATATTGCAAGGGGAGAGCAACTTTTGCTTTGGGGAGGTTATATCCCGATTCACTTATTTCCTTCAAAGGTTTTTCCAGCTTCTTAAGATTAATTTCTGCAATCTGCCTCTGTTTGTTTTGAGCATCTATCTGTCTGAAGCAATTCTTGACATATATTGTTTGCAGCGCATGGAAGTGTCTATGACATTAAAAACGTATAATGGGCAAATATTTTTGGGCAAGAATACCAAATAAAGTAGATGACTGACTTTGATCTGAATGATTTGAAAATACTATTCCAGAACTAATTTTCGTCGTTGGAATGGCAGTATGCAGATGTGCAATTTGAAAGCTGACTCTCACTTAATGATTTGGAAAGAGATGTTTTAGTGCTAGAATTGTGTAACTGCTTTCATTGATTTAGATTTGTATGCAGGCTTCAGCATCTTACTGGATCTTCGTTTCTGGTTTATGAGGTCAAATAGATTGTAGATGTTACAGCCATTGGGTCTCTTTAGCTACTTATTTACAAAGGACTTATGTGTGACAGGGTGGTGCAGGTACTTGGAGCGACGGGAAGCTAGTTACTAGAATTGGAAGAAACAGCGGTAGTGTTTTAGCAGTAAGTTGCTTAATCCTGGAAAATTATATTCTGATTTTTTACCTATGCATTCTTTCATACGCGTTTGTTGGGTCAGTTATCCTTATCATTTCACCCTTGTCTTGTATTCCAGGTTTTGGAAACATTGGTCCACTTTGGAGCGCCGAAGAAAATTTTGGTTGATGGAAAACCTCATCTAGGAACTGATAAATTGGTACCACTTCTTCAAAACTTCCGGCGGTACCTGGTAGAGTTGGGTGTAAGTAATTGCAGCTTATCTTAGAAAAGAAATATGAGACTTGTACTAGCCGTTTGGACATAAAAAATATAATTTTTGAAAAAAGCAGTTTTTGAAGCTAAGTTGAGAAAAGGTATTTGGAATTTAAAATTGTATTTGGACATGCATTTTACTTGAAAAAATGTTTTAGTTTCTTGAGGGGAAATGAAATTTTACATGAAAAAGTGGGTTTTGGTAAAACCCACTTTTTCAAACTTGGAATTCATCCTAAAAAATCAAAAATTCAGTTAAATGTATAACCAAACAAGTTTTGAAAAACAATTTCGAAAAAAAAAAAGAAATTTTTTGTATGGAGGGTCTTAAGAAATTTCGTTTTCTTGCTTGTATGGTCAGGTCAACATCATGTTTGGAACAAGGGTAGATGATTTACTTGTCAAAGATGAACATATAGTGGGAGTCAAAGTTTCTGATTCTAGCGATAACAGCTCACACTCCACGAGCCAGAATTTGGGTTATGATGCAGTGGTTCTTGCAGTTGGACATTCTGCACGCGATACATATCAGATGCTTCTTTCTCATGGTGTCAACCTGGTTGAAAAAGATTTTGCTGTGAGCTCCTGTCCACATGAATTATTAACTAGTTTATATCTTCTTTCTCTTTACGATAATAAAAATAGTTGGATCTGCGTGTACATATGCTTTAAGCTTTACGGCTTGGCCTCTGCTTTATATTTTCAATTACAAGGCATTAGACCAATTTCGGGTGGAGACGAGAATAGAAA
>MCJB01050053.1:43657-83286 GCA_002018475.1 Nicotiana obtusifolia
GGGGGGGGGGGGGGAGGGGTTACTAACCGGTGGTCTTAGTATGGCAGAAAAGTTAATTTGTTACATTTGTGATTACACCAATTTTGTTTTTTAAAAAAGAAAGTTGTGGTGAGAAGTATTATGCAGATATGGGTATTAAGTATTTCACCTAACTGTTAACTTTGTTGAAAAGCATCAAC
The DNA here is from genome assembly GCA_002018475.1 of Nicotiana obtusifolia. Taxonomy (NCBI): domain Eukaryota; kingdom Viridiplantae; phylum Streptophyta; class Magnoliopsida; order Solanales; family Solanaceae; genus Nicotiana; species Nicotiana obtusifolia. Next base: position 43,837 of record MCJB01050053.1, read on the forward strand.
ATCTAAGTCGAATTTGATTATATCAATTTGGTACTCAGATATTGAATAAATTGGCACCATTTTATATGGATATTTGATCATTTAGGACCTCTTACGTAAAAATTTGGATATGCCTATAAAATGGAACTCCCATATGTGAAATAAGTCTTTACAGTCTATGTTCGTCGGTCAGTCCAAATGGTTCACTAATGGAGTTTATTCCATAATGCAGAGTATTATTCTATATCTTGTTATCTAAACCCTCACTTTTATCAACAATTTTTTCTTTTTTCCAATTTTTTTTTGAGCCTCACGATAACTGCAAAATCCGCCAAGAAATCAAAATTTCACAGACTGCTTTATTTTCTTGTAAGTGGTAGAGTACCACATAGCTGAGGATGTGATCCCGTCTCTATGTTGTGTATGAGCTTGTCCATTCTTGTCTCTCCTTGATGTCTTTTTCTTATTTTCCTCGTTCATTAGTATTGACTCTTGTGGTACTGATTTTAGCTATAACCTCGTTGGTATCCCATCATCATTAAAGATACTTACATTCTCCTAATCACTTTTATTAATTACAGGTCGGCCTGCGGGTTGAACATCCTCAAGAATTAATTAACAGCATACAGGTATGTCACTAAATAGTAAATACAATCAAATCGTTCATTTACTAGTTATACAATGTATTTTTAGCTTTTCCTGCCGTATCATGACGAGGAGACGTTGATTGATTAGATTTTCTTTAACGACAATAGAAATGCTTGGCATTGACTGCCCCTTGTATCAGTGTCGAGTCAAGAAACTCCTCTTTCTTAAATGATGCTACAATAGTGATCCAGTGGGCAATAGCTTATTTTCTATTATAGAGTTTGCATACTAAGGGCAATTCAAGAATTTGCTGTGGTGTACTTGCGACCTTGAAGTTCCTTTTTTAGATGTGCACATTAAAGCCAACTCATTCAATTGCAAGAGTCTCTTCTTGCCCCCGGCTTCAAAGTCCATATTCAACTCAAAGGGGCTAGCATATAGGACTGCATAAAAAACATCAATTGGGGCTTCCCTGTATAAGCTTGTTTATGGGAAGACATGTCACTTGCCCATTGAACTTGAACACAAGGCGTACTGGGCCATTAAAAAGTTGAATATGGACTTTGAAGCCGCGGGCGGGAAGAGACTCTTCCAGTTGAATGAGTTGGATGAGTTCAGGCTGCACTCTTAGTTGAATGAGTTGGATGAGTCTCCCATTCCTCAGTGACACAACATTAAAAGATGCCTTAGGATTAGCCTCAGTGTCGCTTGGAAGAGCCCCAGCTGGTTGAGTATTCTGGACACCGGAAAGTTGCCCCACTTGTCTCTCCAAATTTCGAATCGCTGCAGCGTGGGCTGCTGCTTGAGCCTGCTGATCAACCATCAAATTCATTAGCATCTCCTCAAGGTGACTCGTCGGGTTTGTAGGTTGTTCCGCCTGAGGTGGTTTATATTGCTGTTGAGGAGCTTGTGGCCTGTACTAATTCTGAGCACCTTGGTTTCCCACCCCAAGAGAAGTTTGGGTTGTTCTTCCAGTTAGGATTGTAAGTGTTCCTATACTGATTTGTGTGGCCTTTACTTGCATTACCCACAAAACAAATAGACTCTAGATTAACTGAGCATAAGTCGTTCGTGTGACTCTCTCCACATACTTCACAAAATATTTGAACGTGTTGCATTGGCTGAGCTTGTTGCTTGGTAATAATCAAGGTCATCTGATTGACTTGGTTGGTCAATGTGGCAATTTGCGCTGATAATGCAGAGACGACATCTAACTCGAGAATCCCTATAGATTTTTGCACTGTGTGTCTGCCCATCTCTCTTTGCCAATCAGGATTGCTTTTGGAGAATTTGTTCAATAATGCATATATATCATCGGAGCTTTTGTCCAACACTTGACCTCCTGCTGCAGCATCCACCACAATCTTCGTATCAGGATGTAACCCTTCTATGAACGTGTGAGCTAACACTTCATGTGTCTGATTGTGATGAGGACAGTCTCTGAGCAGCTCCTTGAACCTTTCCCAAGCTGAGTATAAAGATACCCTCGGTTTCTGTTTGAAGGCGACTATCCCACTTAATCATTGTAGTTTTGCCCGAAGTAAAGAACCTTGCCAAAAATTTCCTCACTAGATCATTCATGATGTAATAGAATTAGCTGCTTCCGCTTTCAACCATCGCTTTGCTTCGCCCAACAGAGAGAGTGAGAACAGTGTGAGCCTCATGTAATCTGGGGTGACTCTGTTAGTGATATAAGATGTGCTGTTGTGGATCTTCACGTGGGAGACCCATAAACTACCCATTCGCATGTAGTAGCTGGATCATGCTATGTTTCAGCTCAAAGTGCCCAGTGATTCTGAGCTTCACAATACTAGAGGTGACATTAGCAATCTAGGCAGCGCTACCTCCTGAACAACTATATGTTGCTCCTCTTCCAAGTCCACAGGAAATTAAACAAGTGTCTGGAGATTGTTTGTATCCTTTGTTTCCCTCAACCTCCTGTGAAATGTTCTCTCAGGTTTGGGGTCAAAGCCTTGAAGTCTATCGTGTCTTTTGACCCTTCGCATTCAATCAAAGTTCCTGAGAGCAACCAATAAGAAACATTAGATTTGCGAAATAACCAATTAAAGCAAAATCTAGAAAGTAGTCAATATTCAAGTCCCCGGCAACGACGCCAAAAACTTGTCGCTCCCAAACGCACACGCAAGTATATGTGGTCGTACAAGTAATAGAATGATAAGTCGAGTGTCGAACCCACAGAGACTTGTATTAACTACCCACTAAATTCACCAAGATTGTTATTCAGTCGAGTTAATCAGAGTTCAAAAGTGTGATTATACTAAACAATAATTCTAACCAGTAACTAAATTATCAAGCAGCAAAATGGTTGTTGTGTATTCAGTAGAGACAAATATTCCAGGGTTGTGATCGATTCACCAATCCTATTGTGCTCTAGTTAACTCTCTCTTTCATACAATTCACTCATGGTTGCTAATAAATCGAACAATTGCTCTCGTAGTATTCTTCCGAATTTCTACTCGCCTATTCAAAATAGATGAACGCCTATATTCCTATGGAATCAATCTATTAAGAACACATTAAGATTATGATATTTAATTAAGCACGATGACTAGGTGTATTCCTATTCTAACCACAAACCCGTCCCCTCAGAGTTAAGATCATGCTCTTTTCAATTCTTCTCTAATCTAAACATGGCTTTCCCAAACATAGCATAGATAGTAAATAGAACCTAACTGTTGGCCAGACAGTTAAGCAATTAATAACAGAATTAAAGAAACAACTATATATTGGTGAATTGTAATTAAGGTTAAGTCAACTTTAAACAACAATATTCATGGCTAACTCACAACCCCCAGAACTATGGGTTTCAGCCACTCATGATATCAAAACAAATTCACAAGTGTTGAAAAATTGAAAATACTAAGAAAAAATGAAGAAAACTAAGATACCTTCGCTCCCTGATGTTCCTCGTCTGTATTTTCCCTTCAAAGTGGCGTCTCCCCTCTCAAAATAGGCTTAGTCTTGTTTTTATATGCATTGGATAGGTCTTGGGCTGAATAACTTTGTCCTGTGCAAAGTAGGAGAGGTTCTCGTCACCAGCGCCTAGGGTAGCGTGGGACGGTATCTCTGGTGCTGGAGCTGCCAGTGGCGCTACAATGGCCATTTTCAACCTTTTTCTCCTTTTTGGCTCTAATCTCGCATCTTTCGCCCCCTATTGTCTCCGGATGATTCCTACATATAAAAATACGACGAATTAGCATAAATCAATACATTTCACACATTTCACACCCAAAATCTGCGAAACACGAGTAAAATATGAGGCGATATACATATGAATATATATACTTTAAGCTAAATATCAACCGTCTTAGTTGAAAATAAAGTTTAAGTTTAATATTTTCTCTAGTATTTCATGTTGTTGTTCAACTTCCTATGCTTATTCATTGTCTGTAAGAAAGTACATTTGTTGTATTCTCCCCTCTTAGGTGAAGTATATCCTCGCAATTTATCATGAAAATAATTTTTTTTGGTCCAAAAAATTTCAGTACTCTGGATTAGCCGATGAAGTTCTAAGTGGACGTGGGAAAGTGCCTGTTGCTGATTACAAGGTCGTTGAATATGTGAATACAGAAGATATTGCCTTGCCTTCAAATTCTGGACCAATAAATCGTAGTTGTTACTCTTTTTGCATGTGTCCTGGTGGCCAGGTACAAACAAGTGCTCTTGTTCATAATCACTGAATGAAATATTATGATTGATCTGGCATTTGTTTATGCTTTTCTGATTTTCTAATTAGTAATTATATTGAATTCCCTTTCGTGCAGCATAAATCCATGGTTCGAACTTTTTGTTCATTTTGCGCGTAATAGTCATTGTTAAGTTGGTGATATGCAATTATCAATTGACTTAAATTTACATTTCGATATGATTTACTGGACAAGATTTTGGCAGGTAGTTCTAACTAGTACAGATCCATCAGAGCTCTGTATAAATGGCATGTCCTTTTCTCGACGGGCATCTAAATGGGCAAATGCTGCACTTGTTGTTACAGTCTCGTCAAAGGATTTTGCTGCTTTGGACTTGCAGGGACCTCTCGCTGGTATTGAATTTCAGGTACTTCTTAACTGTCCATAGTAGTCATTTACTCCCTCCGTTCACTTTTACTTGTCCACTGTACTAAAAAAATGTATTTTCACTTTTACTTGTGCATTTTATCAAATCAAGATAAAGACAATCTTTTTTTTTTTCTTACATGTTTTACCCTTATCATTAACCACTCATCCCCTAAATTATGTCCCTAAGACTTTAAAATGTTATCATCATTAGAACAATAAAATACATACTTTATTTATTTTTTCTTAAAGGGCATGTAAAGTAAAAAGTGGACAACTAAAAGTGAATGGAGGGAGTAGATATTAACCTGTTATGCTTGAACTCTTTTTGGAATTCCTGAGGTTCACATTGAATTTTTTGAGAATTAATGAAAATTAAGGAGAGAATACCAACATTTTGGGAATAACAATCAATTTAAAAATCATCTATGTCTATAAGGAGAAGCTAATCAAGCTATCGAGCTGATTGCATAATTATTTCATGTACTTTGATTTGTTTGCTATGCAAAATGGAAGATTTTTGATCGCATGTGAAAGTGAGTTCTATAGCAGGTTCCAGTTATTTCTAAGGTGAGAAATAATTGAAATCAATTTAGTTTGGAAAAATAGGCATTACGATGAAATAAAAAACCATAACATTATTTGGAAAAAAGAAGTATAAACTATAGAGTTCTTTATCTTTGAGAGTTTAGTGGAATCAGTTGTTTGTCACCTTGGTTGGCGAACGGTTTTCTGTTTTCTTTCTTTGCGGAGTAATTGCTTGCTGCATTTAAGATACTTGTCAAATATTTCATCTTGGTTGTATAATTTCAGAGGATGTTTGAACGAAAGGCAGCTGCATTGGGCGGGGGCAATTTCGTGGTACCTGTTCAAACGGTGACCGATTTTCTTGACAGCAAATTGTCAGGTATACCTCTTTGTTGGAGTTGGCACAATTGGGGGTTAGATATTTGGAATAAGATACTTATGTGGCTTAAAATTTGTTTTACAGTGACATCATTGCCGTCTTCCAGTTATAGATTAGGAGTAAGAGCAGCGAGTCTCCACGAATTATTCCCTACTCACATAACCAGCTCTCTGCAACAATCACTTTTAAAGTTTGACAAAGAGGTATTTTTTCCTGTCTTGAGCATATGATATCTCGTATATATAATGTCCGTCTCTGAAAATTAACACCGTATCTGTTGATCCTGGAACTACAGTTGCCGGGATTTATTTCGAGTAATGCTCTTCTTCATGGAGTAGAGGTAATGCACGCCTTTCTTCGTAAAATCATTGAACATTGAATCCAACCTTACATCCGGATTTTTGGACTAAGCATTCGAGTTAATAACATCCACATTTCTTGTTTCTGGAACCAAAGTTGTAACTTAAGTTTCCTCCTCATTACAGACAAGAACTAGTTCACCTATTCAGATCTCGCGAAGGGCTGACACTTACGAGTGCACGTCGTTAAGAGGACTTTACCCTATCGGAGAAGGAGCGGGTTATGCTGGTGGAATAGTAAGTGCAGCAGTTGATGGCATGTACAGCGGCTTTGCATTAGCGAAAAGTTTAGGTCTTTTCCATGGCAGCATCGAGTCAGTTTTAGGAAAGGCTCAGAATGCTGGAGTTGCAAAATACTGACACCGTTATTTTGTTTTCACCAGTTTCACACTAACACTGTAAATCACAGGGCTTACCGCGATCTTGCAAGTGTGGCGCTTCATTTTTTGTTCATATAAAAAAGGGCAGCGTTGTGCATTAAGCGCTCTCTGTAGTTATAGTTCTGCTCTAATGGAGATAAAAGTGAAATGAAGTGCATGATCTCTTTTGAGATGTATTAATGTAGTTGTTCTTTTGTGCAATTAATACATGAAATAAATGCACCACAATAATGTGCAACCTCTGTTAAACAATAATTATACCTCTTGTTGAATTATTTCAAAAATTGTGTTAATTTTCCTTGAAATATAAGTTGCTATGCATTTTATTTAAATCACTTAAAAAAAATTATGTTAAGCTCACTTTTACTCTTTTCACTTTTAGATACTTAAATGCTGGTTATGTTTTAAACACCAGCTCTCTCAATACTAAAATTTTCTAAAAGGTGACCATAGGCCAATATTAAAAATGAACATGGTCTTATTAGAGTTAGTATTTGCTAGACAACAAACAATAAGGTTTCACAAGTAATATTATAAAGTATAATTATTACTCCGACATACTTTGGCATTTGTTTGTTTATGTAAAAATTGTACACGACAGCATGATAATCTAAAAATCATTTTTAATAGGCAAATATAAACTAATCCAAGTGGTCAAAGTGGTAATAAACAATATAAACAACAAAATAATAAATATTTAACAAATAAGCAAAGTTTGTCAAAGTGTTAAAGTACTAAAACCGGAAAAGCAACCGCTAAAACAAAGTTGGCACATGAATGCCAATTATTTGGGGCTCATTTTCTATTCTAAGAACGACTAACATTTGGCTAAGTACAAAATCTTTAATAGTAGTTCTTTCTCAGTATCGTTCCAATTTTATCGGACAACTGATCTCAAGATTTTAGATAAAATTTGAACAAAATTCTTTTTTTTTTCTTTTTTGGCAAATTATAATAATTTATTCATAATAAAAGCAAACCGCAAAGGAAAAGTACAAGTAAGGGGGACCAAAGCTGGAGTAGTGTCACCTATATGCCTTGGCTATATAATTACTCCTCTGCGCCTCACATTGCCTCTATAGCAGCCTCATGTAGAGGATTCATGGTGTAGCTGCTGGCAAAGTCTTACGAGGGCATATAATCTAATAGCCATTCGGGTGTATCCAAAGGCATAGGATCTAAGCAAACACATACCGAACTAAACCTTAACTTACCGATCCTGAGGCAAACTTTTTCTGAACTTTTGAACAAATTAAAATTCTGGATATTATTCTAAACTTTTTCTTTTTTTTCCCTGTAAAGTTGTGTCCACACTTTCGTTTATGCATAGTGCGAAAACGCAAAGTACATTATGTCTGGTAAATTTCCACCATATCTCTAAATTTATAAGTTTGATTCTACGTATCCCGGGACAGGCGAAGTTAGGTGGGGCGAAACGGGATTCCTACGTGTTCCGGGGCGAAGTTAGGTGGGAGGAAGAGGGTTCGTACGTGTCCCCAAGCAAAGTTAGGTGGCGAAAGGGGTTCAGTCGAACTTCCTTCGCCCTAAAATTATATTGCTTATATAAGATTAAATTTTTTTCACGTACATATATTAGATGTTATCTTCTTAATTTTTTTGAAGTAGAAGACTGGTGATTGAAAATGCTACAAGCGAAAATGAATATTTTATTCATGGAAACAAATGCCTTCCATGAAAACGTTAAACTTATAAATTGTCCGAACAATTCACAACAAAATATTAGATCAATCTCAAGGTTGATACAACCGAATTGATTGAGTAAAAGGAAACTCCATCGAACAAAAAAGAAAAGGGAAAAATTTACTACTTTCGAAGTGATTACATATATGATCCGTTGTGAATTTGTATATCCATCATTTTATAATTTATATAGAAATGAAGTTGCTCTTGGCTCAACGTTATTGGTTCTATTTCATTGCTCTTTGGGCATAAAGTAAAACCATCCTTTTCTTTTTCTTTCTGCACAAATTTGGGAAAAGTACAATTAATTATACTTTGCAAGTTGTATGCAATCATTAAAATGGATAAAATGTTAGTTGTTAGCCATGGACGATCATCATAGTTTTGGACCAATTACTTTCCGAAGTGTCTTTTAACCTAAAGTTTTCATACTTTTTTTTATTTATCCATATGGGATTCGAAAGTTGTTTATCGGATTAATCAAGATTCGCGACTCAAAAGACATATTTAAAAAATATGCTCTAATAATAAAATTTTCTTTTGCAAAGCTCGAACCTTAGACCTCCGGTCAAGAATGAAGTATTACCACCAATTGCAGATTCACCTTATGTTAAGGGGTGTCAATTGATACTTCTTTGCCAGAAAATTATACTATTTAGCTAGGTCAAAAAGTTATTTATATTCTTGATTAATACACTATTGATTCCCTTATTTGTTTTTTACGTTTATTTTTTTATATTTTAAAATATCTTAATAAAATTTCTGATTTCGCCATTAATTTCTACTCATATCATCATATCTCCTGATGATAAAGTTTTCGTACCTAGAGAAAGCATTATTTTCATTGGAGAAAGTATTTTCTGCAATATGTTACTAAATGGGTATTAGTGCAATCTATATATATATATCATTGATCGTACCATGGGGTTGGTTGAATAAATTGATAGATTGGACTTTATCAACTGAAAGTTACATTACTTATGATATGTCGTGGTCATATATAACAAATTGTGGACATCAAGCCAATTCTTTTTGACAAAAGAACAAATAAATTGGCAATTATTAAGGTCAGTAGGCAAATGGTTCAAATGTATATATATGCTGTTCTTTTGCTATATGTTCGTTGTACATTAATAACATCTAGAATGGGCCTCATGACACTATTAGAAATCGGTCAAAATCGACCGCGGCAAATCGATCGACTTCGGGCAGTTAAAAAGTCGACCGAAGTCGGTCGGTATTTTAAAATATTTTATTTTTTACGGTATTTTTGGCGCAAAAATGCGGGAAACTATTTTTGCGTCCCGCAAATTTAATTTTTAAGAAACAGACCAACTTCGATCGGTTTTTCATATAAAATAAATTAAAATGAATATTCAAAAAACCGACCAAAATCGGTTGCTTTTCGCGCGAAAATACAATTAAAGAGTACAAAGAAAAAGATAGTCTTAAACCAAAATAGTATCCTGCCACAGTACAGACCTTGGTTCGATTCATAGACGATGTATTTTTTAATTGCATAATTAAAATATTAACCGACCGACTTCAATTGATTTTTTCAGCAGATTTTTTCTTTTTTGTTCGCTTGTGAAATTTTATTGACCCACCGAAATCGGTCGAAAATTGCGACCGACTCCGGTCGCTATTTATTACTGATCAGCCTAATTTCGACGAATTAAAGTCGGTCAAAATCGGTTAGTTTTTTCAGTTTTCTGACGATTTCGATCGATATTTCTGAATGGTTTTAGGCAATTTTCTAGTAGTGTGAATGTCTTTGGCACTGCTAGAAAATCCCATTTGGATGGGACAATAAAATTGATAATAAAAGAAAATTAATGCAAACATTGTGGTTGAACTTTATTTTTGATTTGATAAGAGGGTGTGGAGGTCGAGAATTAAGGTAGAAGGTGAGTACGTGGTCGAGAGTTTCTTGTTTCCTTTCCAGTAGTATTAGTACTATTCTTGTATTTTCCTATTTCTAGATCTCTATTACTATCTCTTTTTTCGTTCATTTCAGTATCGTATTATTTTATTAATGTTACTGCTTCTTTTATTTTCTTTCCTTTTTCGAGCCAAGGGTCTAGTGGAAACAAGCTCTCTCTATCTTCACCACTTTAAGGTAAGGTCTGCATACACACTACCCTTTTCAGATCCCACATGTGGGATTACACTGGGCTTGTCATTTTTGTTTTTGGGTTAAGCAGGGGAATATATTATAAAAATAACAGGGGACTAGGAATTACATTGCAGAGCACTGTCTAAATTGGGTACTGCAGTTCCCCTAAAACGGTCAGATTTTATTAAATTGTATCAATATTACATGCCCAGAAATTCCTAACTACTTCAGTTTCTAGGATGTTCGCCAAAAAATACATTATTTGCAAACATCGGAGGAATTTCTAATATGGTAGTTCTACCCAAAAAACTTTAATTTGCTACCTCCTTTGCCAGTGCATCGGCCACCTTATTCTACTCCTGTAGCTGTGTCTCACCGTCACCTTGTCCATCCTTTGCATTTAATAACATGCATTCACAAGTCATAGCATTTTTATTACTTCAGCCTAATCTGTATTTATTTCTAGTGGAATCCAGCCTTTTTGTTGTGCTAGTTGGAGTCCCTTTAGCAGTGATTTTAGTTCTGCCATGGTGTTGGTGGTATATGGTAAATTTTTCATGTACCCCATAATCCTATCCCCACTATGATTCCTGAATATACCATCAATTCCCCCAATGCCTGGGTTGCCTTTGGCAGCCCCATCCGCGCTCAGTTCGTAGTGACCCTTCCCAGGGGGTTCCCATTTAACTCTGATATGGAATGGCCTCCTAATAGCACCATTTTGCGCCAATATGTAGAACTTTGTTGCTTTGGAGATGATGTGGTTAGCACTGATGTTATCTCTTCTGTTATTGAATAAGTTGTGGTTTCTTGCCAGCTGGATGTTCCAAAAACAAAAGGGGATGATGTTCTCCTAAGGAATGATGTTGTTGAAGGAGAGCTTCTTCAGCTTATTCCATGTTAATGGCCACAGTTAAGCTGAGAATATGGGATTCAACTGCTGGCTTTCAATGGATCCCTTGGATAGAATTTCGTGCCAGAAGTGGGTTGTATTGGGGCATTCAAGGAAGATGTGGTCACTGGTTTCAGGACTAGCTGAGCAAAAATAGCATTAAGGGTTACAATTAACCCCAATTCTGTGCAGAAAAGCTCCAGTCGACAACCTATCATGTGCGAGGAGCCAGGTAAAGTTTTTTATTTTTGTTAGGGACTTTTAACTTTCATTAGGGGTTAAAGGGCCCTCAATCATATCCCTAATTGCTGGCCAATTTGGGATCCATGTATCATTCATGAAGCTCACCTTGTTCCTTTGTGGAAAACCCATCTACTGACCTTATTGCATGTATCCCAGCCCTTGAGGATTCATTGCCAGATTGGGGATTTTGGCTTCTTGGTGGTATGGTTCCAGTTACAGTACTTAGAGATCAGGACTCTAGCCCATAAGCTGGAGGTGTTATGGTAGATCCTCCAAGCCAGCCCAGCATGTGAAACTTTATTTTTTTGCTCAGCTTTTTGCAAATCCAACCCTCCATAAGACTTCTGCCTAGTGACTTTGTCCCAGCTAACCAAGTGCAGTTTTTTCCTATTTGGAGTTGTACCCTAGATAAAATTCCTCTGAATTCTATCAATTTGCTTGGTAGTCTTGGTGGACAATTTGATGTATTGCATGACATGGCTTGGGATACTACTGAGTGAGGCCATGGCAAGGATTATTCTTCCAGTCATATTTAAACAATTTATTTTCCAGCCAGCCAGCTTGGATTTCATATTATCTATTATGAACTGGAAGTCAGTATTAGCTGGTCTCTTATGGAACATAGGGAATCCTAGGTATTTCCCAAAGGATGTTGTAGCTTGGATGGACAGAGCAATTGTTTGGCGCATTCCATAATGTCCTGCTTTGTGTTAGATGAGAAAAGAACCCTGGACTTTGTGAGATTGATTTTTTGGCCAAAATCCTCATTGAATGCCTGCAGGATGAAGTAGATTGTGGTGCTGTTCCTAATGTTTGCTTTTGCAAAGAGAGTAAGGTCATCAGCAAAGAAGAAGTGGAAAAATTTTGGGCCAAATCTACTGATACTGCTAAGGAGCCATTGTTTGTCTTGGAGCTTTATCAAATGACCTGGAAAGCCTCTCCATACACAGAATGAACAAGTTAGGGGAGATTGGGTCCCCTTGTCTGATGCCCCTAGAGGGCTTGAAGGTACCTGTTTTACCCCCATTCACTAGGATAGAGATGTTAGATGAGCTAACGCGGGACATATTAACTTAGTTAACCCAGGAGGGAAGTTGAAGGCATGCGGTGTGTCCCTAATAAAGGACTACTCCAGCCTGTCAAAAGCCTTTTCTAAGTCAATTTTGAGCATCATATGAGCCTGGCTACCTTTCATTTTTCCAAAATGAGTAATATATTCTTGAACGATGATTGCATTATCAGATGCTCTTCTATTTGACAGGAAACTAGCCTGGCTGGGGCCAAATAGCAGATAAAAGGGGCTTGATCCTATTGACAATAATCTTAGTGATAGTCTTATAGATGGTGTTACAAAGTCGATTGGTCTGATGTTTTTGAGCATGGTAGCTTGGGGACACTTGGGAATGCGACAGAGAAGAGCTTGATTTATGGTCTCATCCATGGAGTGAGTGTTGAAGTATTGTTTGCAGAAATCAATTACTGCGTTTCCCACAATTCTCCAGTACCTTTGGTAAAAGAAAGGGTGGAGCCCATCGGGCCTGGTGCCTTGAAAGGCTTAAAGGAGAAGATGAACCATTTTGATTTCACTAACCTCAAGGGACCTATCCAAGCTTTCTCTTTGACAGTCTGATAGGATATGGGTCATGTCCAGATGACTAGTAGTGGAAATGGGAGCTTGAGTGTGTGAGAAAGTGAAGAGGCTCTTAAAGAAGTGCATTATAGAGGCCTTAATGCGTTTGGTCATAGAGCCAGTTTCCACTCACCTCTTTGAAGGACAGGATCTTATTTCTTCTTCTCCTATTAAGAGTGGAGCTGAGGAAGAATCTAGTGTTGGCATCACCTTTAGTTAGCCAATTAAGCCTTGACTTGAGTTTCTAGAAGTCTTCCTCATTCTTGAGAATGGAGTCAAGATCTATGTTCAGGTTACTTTCTAAGTTTAGAAGGTAATTGCTGAACTGGTAATTTGGTGATTTTTGGATCCCAACAATTATGGCTAGGATCCTTCTCTTTTCGTGGAAGATGTTGCCAAATGTGTGCATGTTCCACTGAGTCACAATGCTTTTGAATGTTTCAGTTGATTGGATTAGGGCTGAGTTATTAGTGAAGGCCTCATTGATGATACTAGAGAAGGAGGGTGGCTAGTCCACATTGATACAAACTTGAAAAGCCTGTTTGAATTATTGAGGAGTCCCCCTTCAACATTATTTGATCAGGGCAGTGATCTGAGTGGGTCCTAGGGAGGTGATTAACAGTAGCCTCAGGGTACTGGAAAATCCAGCAGTTGTTGGCAAAGCACCTATCTATCCTTTCCAAAATCAGACTACTCCTATTCTTGTATCTTTTGTCAGTCCAAGTAAATTTACTGCTTTTATAACCTAAGTCAACTAGTTTGCATTTATTAAGTCAGTTCCAAAATAGATTACTACGACTTGAGTTAATGGGGCTAGCCCCAAATTTGTCCCTAGCTTTTAAGACTTCATTGAAGTCTCCACCTACAAACCAGTTCTCAATATTGCTTTTAGAGATAGTAACTAGGCTTTCCCATTAAAATTTCCTATCAGCTAAAATGTTGCCAGCATAAATAGCTTAAAGTAACTAAGGGGTGTGGGAAGGGAGTACATTAACCATGGCATAGATGCCCTGAGAGATAGTGTATACTTCATCGACAGTGACATAGTCTTCTTTCCACATCATAACAACCCCACCAGACAAGCCAACTACCGGAGACCGAATAAGCATATCATAATGTAGCTCCTCTGCTAGTTGTTTATGATCATCCATCTTGGTTTCTAACAAAACCAACAGAGCTGGCTTGTGAAGCTGAACAATGTCGTTGCAGTGTCTGCTAAACTCCACACTATTTCCACCCCAAGCATTCCATATGATGTAGTTTATCAGGGGTGGTTGGCGGTTGGGGGACTAGTTTCTGTGAGGCTTCTCCATTCCCTGAGAAGACCTCGTTGGTTTCTTTAGGTTCCTTTTCTTCATGCTTAGGACTGGGGTCAAATTGAGGAGTGGTTTGATCACACCCTGGGTGTGGTGAGAGACTAGGCTCAGATTACACTTGGCCATAGCTCTAGAACACAGAAGCACAAGCACTTAGCTGCTCTCTACACTAAACTCGATTACTCTGACTGAGTCCAGTAGGAGAGAGTCTGTGCGTAAGGGGCCATAAGTTGTTCCTTCTATTTCTATGAGCCGTGTCTAGTAGAGTCCTGATTATGGGTGTGTAGCGCATCACATTTATAATCAGAAGGCTACCTGACATTTAGGGTTGTTACCTTCTTCCTAAATCTAGATCGTGGGTAGAGTTGAGTCGTAAGTGTTCGTCCCTAACATTCGCCTTGTTTTCCTACAGCGATTCCTTTGACTAGGAAGCAAACAACTAGTAGACAGCTTGGTACAGATACAGGAGAGGGTACCAGTCAGGTGCCCCAAGCTAGAGAAGGCCAAAGTGAGCCTCAAAGCGAGATGCCGTCTCGGACCTCATCTACTCCGCCTTCCCCAGAGGACATTAGAAGCCACCCAGCATCTCCAGTTCCTCTATCTGGTACTACAGACCAGGACTTGCGGACTGCGGTCAGTTGTTGACTAGTTTGGTAGCTTCTCAGACTCAGAGGCAGAATACCGATGCTACTGATAGACCGGTTAGTGCCAGAGTCATTTTATGAATCTCGATCCCCCAGTGTTTACCGGGTCAGACCCCAAGGAAGACTCGCAGACTTTTATTGATCAGATTCATCGCACACTGCGGGTTATGCATGCTAGTGATACGGAGGCAGTAGAGTTGGCTTCTTATCGGTTGCGGGATTTAGCAGTTTTCTGGTATGACAGTTGGGAAAGATCCAGGGGTCCGAATGCTTCCCCACCTGTGTGGAAAGAATTTACTGAGGCATTTCTTCGTCACTACCTTCCAGTTAAGGTACGACGAGTTAGAGCTGATAAATTCTTGAATCTTAGACAAGGCAACATGAGTGTGCGAGAGTATAATATGCAGTTTGATTTCCTTTTCAGAAGATCTAGGGCTTTGTTGATTTCCCTTGTGATGTTTCCCAGTAGTGGTGACTGGTTCTTCTCTACTGGAGCAGAAGGTGATAAAGTTTGATGGGTTTGGGGCTCGACAATCATAAATACTGGAAACGCTGCTGGGTCCTCCTTTCTTGAGTCTGAGAAGACGGGGTTGACTGGAATGCTTGGGAGATTAGGGTGTTTAGCATTGGTAGGTCCAGATTGGGTTGCATATTACCATTACTTGTCATCGCCTGCCACAGGCATGGGCCAAAGGCTGCCAAGGCCCCGTTGAGGGCTTCCACTGTTACCCTCGCCAGATGCACAGGGTTTTGGACAACCAGGGTTGCTGGTTGATTTTCCAGGGTGAAACTGTAGGCTAGTCCTTGAAGCGCAACTTCCAGCAATGATGCCGGTGAGTGGTCCTGTGGCAGTGGAAGCGATGTAACGATGGTGTGTGGCGGCTGTGTTTTTTCCATTTTTGTGCTTTTTTGTTTTACTTGTTTGGGTAATGATGGGGGTTATATTAACGAGCCTGCTCATAATGGTGTTTGGTGTCAAATCTAGGTTAGTGGAAAGGTCATCGGTTAATGCATCTGGAGAAAATGATTCAGAATTAATGTGGTATATGTTTGAGTGGACGGAATGTGTCATATCACCTAAGATTGGGTAGGTTCTCAAGTGAGGTACTTAAGTGTTCAAGGAGTGTGGTGAGTTTTCCCCATTAGAGTACTCCGCTGGGAGAGGAGTAGGGGACGCGTAGGTATTTGGGTAGGGATGATTATTTGGGCTGGATGGTTCTAATTGGGTATGGACCCAAGTTGTTAAAATGGTATTGGCTTGGTCGCCCAAGGCTACAGTTTTAGCAGTGTATGCGTCTGAGGTTCGGCTATTGGTAGGGCCTTCCTTGTAGGCATCATTAACGGGCCTAGTTTGATTTGTGGTGTCAGCTCCATCAGGCTCCATTCCCGCCTTGTGTTTGGCGCTGTGCTTAGGCTGGGGCCTCATGAGTTGGGCTATTAAGGAGTGGGGGATGGGATGTTGTTTATTCACAGGATCATTGGGCCTATTGTAATTTTTGGACTTAGAATTATATTGAAAGGTTTTGGTTTCCATAAACTTACCAGAGTTTGCATCGAACATTTTTACGTGAATCTTTTGTGATTTTAATGCATGAGGCTGATTGTTTTCATTTTTGTTGTTCCTCCCCTTCATCGTTTGTTGACTTGTTTTCTTTTGTCTAGGGAAGGTGACTGTCTTCCATACAAATCGTCCCCCCCTTCCTGGTGTTTATCCCTGAATCTTCAAGGGCATCTTGTGACAGCGGCGGTTGAAATTTTTTAAAATTTTAACTTTTTGTTGTGTGACTAATTCTTTCACATGATGTGCATAACGTACCTTCACCTTCATAAATCACTGCTTGCTTATGGTCACCAATAATTACTAATATTTCCACTGAGGTTTTCAAGAGTACTTGGATACAGATGCGTGCATATCTTCCTCTCTACGTGGAAGAGGTGCATGAATCAATTTTGAGTAATTTGCCCAGTTTCCTACCAACTTTTTTCAATATTTCTTTGTCATAAAATTCTGTTGGTAGTTGGGGTAGGCGAAGCCATATGACTGTGAAAGAGAGGGTAGTTTCTTGTGGGAAGAATTTTGGTTCCCATTTACATACTGATAGGAAATTCCCAGAGACGAACCATGACCCTAGGTGTAGAGCCTTAGCCATATTTTCCTCTAGACCTAATTTGACAATGAAGAAGTCCCATTCTAGGTCAATCAAGATTAACTGTTCGGATGGTTTCCATAGGTCAATTAGTTTAGATCGAAGGTAATGGTGAGGCATTCTACGACCAAAGACCTTTATGATAACTGAGAAGCGCCATGGATGATATAGGCGGTTCTTGTCGTCTTGTGAGAGGGCGATTGAGCCTTCAATATTTTTTCCTTTATCTTTGATGACTTGGGGGGATCCTCATCGTAGTATGCCGTTTGACTTATTGCCTGCTTGTCGAATAGCATTTCCTTATAGGAGTGTGGTGTTGTTTCTTCTACATCCATTTGTCTTTTCTTGTCCTATGGTTCCGGTGGTATAATTGGTGGTGTAGTGGTTGTGTCCATGTTGGTATTTTTAAAGAGAGGTGAGAGAAGCTTTTAGCTTTTTCGAGCATTACTTAGGTGGGTTTGTTGTTGTTGTTGTTGTTATTGTTGTTGTTCATACAATACTCGAAACTCACTTACCTATTAATTCAAATTCGCATCGGATAGGTTCATCCCAAGGGGGTAAGATGTTTTTAATCAAGAACTTTTTCGTTCCCAGAGCTTGAACCCGAAATTTTTAATTATCAGTAGAGGATTTTCAACTTATCTCACCACATTCTTGGAGATTATTGTAGTTAAATATTAGATTATTACAATTATAAACCTTTAAACTATATTTAATTACTTGTAGTTTCCTTGAATATAGGACTTATTTTTTTTTAATTAAAAATTCTGTAATCTTGGAAGTTTCACGGGATACCACTGAATCCAACAACATAGAATGTACAGTGATTCATTTTCAGTAAGTTACTATTTTGGGAAAATTCACGAGAGTGTGACGACTAAAAAGGGAACAAAGCAGTAATAAGTGTAACCTTAATACTAGACAAAGCTGTAACACTTAACTCCACCTCTTTCTCTTCTTTCCCTGTGCGGTCAACAAAGCAAAAAAAAACTTGTTTTGAAGTTAAATTACACATTATTATTTTTTTAAATATTTTAAGAACCTTAAAAATATACTAAGGTTGCTCTTCCTTTTCTATGTCAAATTAATGTAAATGATATATTGATGCTCTTTTAGCCAAATGTTTCTTTTTCAAGATAGTAATGGTATACTCTTTATAATATCAGCTTAAAATTAAGTTGTTATGCATAATTTTTATATATTTGGCTAGCGAATGTAATTATTTTTGGCTGACTGATCAAGTGTATAACTTGTTCAAAGCAAATCGGTAGAAAAAATAAAAAATAGCCAAATTTATAACCGGTAATTAAAAAATAGCCACAGGTTCAAAATTACTTAAAATTTAGCCACTTTTTCATGTAAAGATAAAATCTAAACAAAAATATTCTTAAAAATTGAAATATTCCGGCACAATATGCTGGAGTTCGAATTTTTGCATATGAGCTTCCAGCATAATGTGCTGGAATTTCATAATGTGTTGGAGTTTCAACATAATATGCGGGAAGTTTATATGCTAGAGCCCTATAATCCCGCATATTATGCTGGAACTTTCCGTGCGTTGGAGTTCTAACATAATATGCTAGAAGTTTATATACAGGAGCTCCATAATCCCGCATATATGCTGGAACTTTCCGTGTTTCAGCAAAACAATGACTATTTTTCAATGACTTTACAAACATTGACTATTTTTAATTACCAATCCGAAAACTGACTAGCCCGTACTATTTTCACGGGAGGATCTGCTGACCTGCCCAGAGTAACAGAGCCCAATGGAATCGACTTATTTTTTTCTCTTTCTCCTTTTTTGGGGTTTATTTTTCATTCGCAAGTCAATTTTTATATACGCTACCAACTCTTTGTCTAGTCCTACTTTTAATATATTGGCTACTAAAAAGGAAGGAGAAAATTCAGTGCCAATACATATATGTTGTGGTCAAACACACACACAAGTATACGCAGTCGTTAAGTAATAAAGTGATTAAAAATCGAATGTCGAATCCACGAATGTTTGTGATTAACTATTAATTAAATTAGACAATCCTAACTATCTAAACGAGAATTAAAACTAGAAGCATTTGATTATAAACTAATTAAATTAAAGAAAAACAAATAATGAACTTTAAACTAGGATCCAAGAGCTGAATTTTATGTTATCAATGTTATGAAAATGATCTAGGGTTATGGGCTATCTAACATTCCAATTGTATTCTTCAACTAAATTGACTTATTAATTATCTAGTTTATTGGTTGACGGGGTTAATATCGCTCATAAGAATCCGTCGAGTTCTTACTCGCCTATTCAAGCTAATCTAACACCTATATGTTTATGGAATTAGAACTAACAAGAACGCATTTATAATTCATGTACATCAACAAGCAACGCAATTAGGTATATGTCTATCCTAACCGCTAATCCATTTTCCGATGTCCAGGTTAAGAACTTGCTCTACTCAATCATATATGCAATCTAGAATTCTCACTTCCGAGTTCAATTCTAGATTCGTAGATAGTATTCAATTGGTGATCAAGCAACCGAAATAATTACGTACATGATTAAATAAATAAACTAGTACGACAAATTAAGAAATCAAAATTAATATTCGAAATAACAATATTCATGAAAGAACTACAAGCCTAGAACGTAAAGTTTAGCTCTACATAGACATCGTAGCCAAATAACAAATCATATAAAAAGACACAATAATTACTAAATTTGGTGAGAAAAGATGAAACCTGACCTCCACAGCGGCTCTGTATTTATATTTTTCCCTCAAAAACGTTATCTTTCTTCAAAATAAGTTTATGACCCTTTTTATACGAATTGAAAATGTGTAAAACTGAGAACAAATCCCCGATTAAATAGGAAAAATCCCGCACTGCAGGATCCAGGCCAGCGCCAGGGGCTGGAGTGGCGCCAGATCCAGTAACGTTGTTGCCACTTAATTTCTTCTTCCTTTACATCTCTGCATATTTCCATTATTGCATCATCATGACACAATCATTAGGCCCACTATATAGTCATACCATTTTGGTCCATTTAGATAAATTCCGTAAGCAATTCACAACGAGCTCTTACTACTTCAGTGAATATATTTTCAGCACTGACTTAGTGTATTTTTCTCCATCTCTTGCCCTTTTTCTTTCAAATCACTTTCGGTTGGCTCCTACATGATAATAATATTAAAATTTATTTTAATTTATTACAATTACATATTAGAACCAACAATAATAGAGTAAGATGTGAGGCAATTCATATACAAAAATACATATTTTTGACCGAACATCAATATACATATAAAAACTACAATTAAAGAGTACCGTATTGACATGGATATAATGATTATATATTTGTCTGCACGAAAATACCTTTTTGTCATGAACTCTCATCCTCACTTGTACTGAAACATCCGTTGTGTCGATAATAATGTAAAGAAGTACAAAAAAATGTCATAAACTCTCAATCCTCGCTTGCACGGTAATATTTTTCGTGCCAATATGGTGCAAAGAAACAACATAACTTTATGTAATTTCCTCACAACTTAAGCACATGGACCAAGGCATATAAAATGGACAACAATACTCTTCAAAGAACCAAAATAAAATTAGTAGAACGGCGGGAATCAATAATTAACAATTACTTATAAGACAACAAGACAAACATTGTTCTTTAATTTTCCCTTTAAAGAAACAAAGTCCACATGCTAATTTTCATATGAAACCATTCTAATTTTATATATTACAAATTCATTTATATTTATTGTCTTCCTCATACTAGAGGAGTATTCACGAGATATTGTAGAACATGTGCGAGCTCTATCTAATAAAAAAATAAAATTCAATAAAGATTTAGTTCATCCGATACATTTACGTTATGGGGTATTCTGTCTTTCTACGTTCACTTCCAAGGATCCTTCCGTTCTGAAGACCTGAAAATGATATTAATCAGAGACGAAAATTACACTGAAGTTCAGACTTTTTTAAGAAATTCAAGGATAAGAGAGTAAAAGACGAAACATATAAAAGAGCATTAATTATGTAAATATTTTTATTTATCTATAATTTTCATTACATGCATGTAGCCTTCAAATGATGTGAAGTAGGACAAAGTAGAAGCTTTTTTATTTTGAAGAAGCCATTGAACATGTTTGAGGCAGTAAAGAGACATGCAAAAGCATTGGAAAAATATAAGTTAAAATTGATTTGGTCATTCATAATTGAGTTGAAATCATCAAAGCACATGACTGCCCATCATTTTGTCTATTTGGATCATTTTACTACTCTTTTATATATTTGAAAAATTGATTATTTATGTTTTTTTCATAGTATACAATGTACATTACTTGTATCTTTATCCATTGCTTTATCCCCTTTCAAGTATTGTTAGTTTAAATAGTATTTTAGCTAGTAAAAGTGAAGTGGTAGGTGTTGGAGTAGTTGTCAAAATTCCCTTTGAAGAACTTCCTTTAGATCTTTCCTCAATTGCCAGAGGACTAATCTTAATTTATTAACTTTTAATTTCCTTTTTGTGTGGAAGTTGCATCTTTTAATCGCTTTGATTAAAAAAGCAAATTAAAGAGCACTTTAGAAAAAAGGGTTTTAGCATGTTATATAAAGTGTACATACAGTGAAACCTCTCTATAACAGCTCCATTTATTCCGAATATTTTTGGTTATTAAATAGCGAAAGGCTGTTATAGAGAACATATATTATAACATAACATGAAAATTGATTCCGAAAAAGCTTGGCTTTTATAGTGAAGTGTTGTTATATAGGAATGTTGTTGTAGAGAGGTTTGACTGTATAAAGAGTTTAGTTTTTTTGTCATGCATGTATATAATGGTGGCAAAATGGATAAAAGTTTTTTGAAAATGAATCAAATATAAATAAGATTCATATTATCCACTTAAAATGAATGACTAATGAGTTTAACTTTTATATTTTTATCAAGGGTTCCTCATAAATAGGTGATCTTTTGACTTTTTTTTCAAAATAAGTGTCCTTTTTACATAAATAAGAATGAATTAACTTTAGTTTTTCAAATTTGCTCTTATTTACATATCCCAATATGTCTAGTTAACAATATGTTAATTTTAATTAGGGATAATTTAGTCAAAATACTTATTTTTTAGGAGTTAGTATTTTCTTAACGGGTGTGCCAAAGTGTAACGACCCGGCCGGTCGTTTTGAGTGTTATAGCCCTGTTCTCCCATTTACTGCTCATTTTATGCTTAATTGTTGTTATGTGACTTGTGAGGGTAGTTGATTCGGTTCTGGGGATGTTTCGGAATGCGACGAGACACTTGGTTTTAGGGTTGGAAGCTTAAGTTTAAAGGTTGACCGGATGTTGACTTATGTGTAAACGACTTCGAAATGGAGTTTTGATGGTTCCGTTAGCTCCATTGGATGATTTTGGACTTAGGAGTGTGTCCGGATAGTGATTTGGAGGTCCGTAGTTGATTTAGGCTTGAAATGACGAAAATTAGAAAATTAGAAGTTTGACCGAGAGTTGACTTTGTGGTACCAGGCTTGGACTTTTTCGGGAGTTGGGGTAGGTCTATTGTGTCATTTATGACTTGTGTGTAAAATTTGAAGTCAATCGGACTTGATTTGATGGGTTCCGGCGTCGAATGTAGAAGTTGGAAGTTCAAAAGTTCATTAGGTTTGAATTGATGCACGATTCGTGATTTTAGAGTTGTTTGATGTGATTTGACGTTTCGAGCAAGTTCGTATGATGTTTTAGGACTTGTTGGTATATTTGATTGAGGTCCTGGGGGCCTCGGGTGGATTCCGGATGGTTAACAGATCAATTTTGGACTTAGGAGATTGTTGGAGTTTCTCTGTGCACAGGTTTGGTTTCTTTATACACGATCGCATGGACAGGTCCGCGATCACGTAGGCTTAATTGGGCAGATGAGGTTTTTGTTCTACGCGTTCATGAGTTGAGGGCTGCGATCGCATAGTTGAGCGAAACAGTGAATCGTGAACGCGTGGCTAAGTTCGTGTTCGCAAAGAGGAAAGGTAGCAGCAGCTGAGGTCACGCGTTGTTCATCACGATCGCTTGAAGAGGGACGCGATCGCGTAGGTATGAGGAGGCAATGCTTTGCGTTCGCATGGGTATTGTTGCGTTCGCGTAAGGTTAATTCGTGGGTCAGCATAGTTGTGCTTCGCGATCGCGATTAAGGATATCTGGGCAGAACTTAAATATTTCAAAAACGAGGGTTTAAGTCATTTTACAAAAAATTGATTTTGGGAGCTCGGTTGGAGGCGATTCTTGGAGAGATTTTCAAGGGATTGATTAGGATAAGTGATTCGTACTTAGTTTTGATTAAATTTCATGATTATATCTTTGATTTCATCATTTAATTAGTGATTTGGGTTGAGAAATTAGGAAAAAATGGAGGAAACTTCTTCGACCGAATTTTGGGGATTAGAGCGAGATTTTGATATCGGATTTGAGTAATTTTGGTATGGTTGGACTCGTGGTTGAATGGGTGTTCAGATTTTATAACTATTATCAATTTCTGAGACGTGGGCCCCGAGGTTGACTTTTGAGTTGACTTTTTGACTTTTGATTAGGAACTTAGTATTTTCTTATGGAATTGATTCCTTTAGCTCGTGTTGATTGTATCGAATTGTTTGTGGCTAGATCCGAGACATTCAGAGGCCAATTCACGAGGCAAGGGCTTGTTGGAGTAGAGATTTGCTCGATTTGAGGTAAGCAACACTTCTAAACTTAGTTTTGAGGGTGTGGAATCCCAAATTACCTGTTATGTGATTGGTGTTGAGGTGATGCACGTGCTAGGTGATGGGCGTGTGGGCGTGCACCGTATGAATTGTGACTTGGTCGATTCTGTGGAACTGTACAGTTGCATAATCTTGTTGTTATCCGTATATTCTCCATGTATTAGAGAAATTGAGTTGGGAGTCATGTAAGAAGTTGTGCTTAGGCTACATGTTGGTACTGTTGAGACCCACAGAGGTCGCGTTGCAAGTTTAATTATTTGCTTAATTTGTAATTATGTACTCAGTCACTGCTATTATTTACGTATCATATCTCAATCTCTGTTGTCATTTATTGATACATCATATCATCATTGTTTGGGCTGATAATCATGATTCTTGTGAGCCCAAAAGACTGGAGAGATTGATGATTGAGTGAGGCCGAGTGCCTGATTGTAAGGATATTGAGATCGGGCTGCACGGCGCAACATGTTTTATTGATTCATGCTATGATTGACTTATTATAGCGCTTGGGCTGGATTTACCCCTCCGTAGTCTACACACCGACAGTGAGCACAGGTAACTACTTAGTGCGAGTGCCGAATGCGAGTACCGAGCGATTGGGAAGATTGAGTGACTGTAGGGATAGAGTGACTGTGAGGAAATAGCGACTGTGAGGATGGAGTGAATGGGAGGACCGAGTGATTGATACTCTGAGTATGCATATGATTTCGTCATTGTTTTGTACTTCAATTGGCATATATTGCTGACATATAAATATCGAGATGTACCAAATTTTGTTTCAATTGAATTTGACATATTTTACCTATTTGGGCTTTACTGTTTAACTTGGAAGCATGGCTACATTTCTGTACTGTAATTTTGTAATTGAATCGTACCTGTGAAGCTCGTCACTGCTTTCAGCCCAATAGTTAGACTTGTTACTGACTGAGTTGGTTGTACTCACGCTACACCCTGCGCTTCTTGTACAGATCCAGGTGTTTCCAGATATGGTGGTTGCTGATTATCAGAGTTTACCGTCATTCGGAGATTATCGAAGTAGCTGCCCTAGCGTCCGCAGACCTTGACTCTCCTCCCCTATCCCTCAGTTTTTACTTATTCAGTTTCAGTTTCTTAGACAGTGATTCTGGCTTTGTATTTGTATATATGCTCATGTACTCAGTGACACTCTGATTTTGAAAAACTTCAGTATTGGGTTGTGACGGTTTTATCCAGTATTTATGAGATTTTCACTTGTTTGAACCTGTTTTGATATATTTTAAATTTGTTTTAAATTTGAAAGTGTTGGAAATGTCTGAATAATCGGCTTGCCTAATATCATAATAAGCGTCATCACGATAGATTAAGTTTTGGGCCGTGAGACAAAAGCCAAAAGATCATTTATTGTAGACCAAATAGAGTAATGATTAATAAACTGCAAAAATAGAATCAATTATTTTTTCTTAAAATGAAAAAGAGAAAAGTAGATATATGTCTTAGTTTTCTTTTTATGTTTCTCCATGTGGAGTTAAAGAAGAAACAAGATCAATCATCTTTTCAGGTTCTTTATATGTGACGATAACAAATAATGAGAAGTGGTAGACCTAATGAAAAAGAAAAGACATTAAATAGAGACAAAGCTACACAATATCAAATTGGAATTACATGTGTCGAAAAAATAACTTTGTCTCCTGTTTAATGTGGAAGCAATCGAAAATTGTCTTTTTATTTTTTTTCAAAAAAAGTCAATAATTAGACTATATTTAGTAATGTTGTCCATTTTCTTTCAATTGCACCAACCTAGAAAAAAGAAAAGACATTTGGTCCCTTTCTCTACACCCTTTACATTTGTTCAAGCAGGGTCTTACTATAGTAATTGTATTTACTAGTTGGCTCCATAATTTCACAAAAAAACCTAAATTCTACTAACAAATATTTATTCATGATAAAATGTTCAAATTTATCTTTTGTATTATCTAAAATTGTTCAATTTTATCCTCCGTTAGATTTGGCTTTGCCACTGACGACTTCACGTGTCTAAATTCATCAAAAAAAAGGTAAAATTCTAACACTCGACTTTTAACTAACTTAAAATTACTATCAGGTTGAAGCTCAGTTAGGTGTTAAGGACAAAAATAAGATTTTTTCTTTACGAGGAACACATATTAATTTAAAAATCTAGTCAAGAGTAAAACTAAGCAATTGCAATAAGGATGGCCTTTACCCTTGTTTATACAAAGGCGGATCCAAAGCATTACGTACAAGTATATTGAAATTCAATAATTTTTGCTCGTACCTTACATTTTTTTTAAAGATAATGCCATAAAAAATTCCAATACAAACATTTAAATACATTATGAACAGGTCATAATAACTAAACAAAAATATACAAACCAGAAGTTAGGTCAAATTAAATCATTAAAACCGCAAAAGGAACTCACAAGATATTCCTTAATTTATTTGATATAGTAAAGCTAGCACATGAGTGCCCATCATTTTTCGAGCAAGAAGAGAGAGACCATCATTTTTTAACCAAAGGATTATTATACTCACAGAGTACAACAAAATTATGAATAAATGATTAATTTTTTAACTGTGTACACTAGAAATCAACTGGTATCGTATCAAGGATCGTAATGGAATGAATAGAAATTTTTCATTCTTAATCAAAGATCTCGAGTTCGAACCGTTGGTATAAAAAAATCTTGATACAGAACGTTTCTCCCTTTTAATCGGGACTCTAACGGGAGTACCGAATATCAGGTAAGAAAAAAAAAAATCAACTGGCGCCTAATGTGCTGTTATCGAACTCTTTTTTTTTTTTTTAGAAAAAAATATCATACAAACTTGTGATAAGAAGTTGGGACCAATTTGCTTTGTCTATTGAACATTTTGGTTATGTGGAGCTTTTATTGCCTCAACTTGGTGTCCTTAACAACTAATTTAATCTATCAAGTTATAAAAATGGAAAAAATTGCTTAATATTTCATTTTTATGTTTTTGCCCTTTGACGAAAAACTATAAGAACTCTTTTAACTTCTGCACATACTAATTTAATTTTGGAAGAAAGTACAACTTTACTTTGCAAGTTGTATGTGTCTATTGATCACTAAAATGGGCAAATGTATCTTTAGCCATGAACAATCATGGTTTTAGATTAGTTGCTTTGATCATTATACAAATAGTCGCGAGAATTTATTGTTTGCTTTTTCTAGTCATTATATATAGATTATGTATGATTATACATATATCATACTGTACATTAGTGGCAGAGCTAGAATTTTCACTAACGGATACTAAAATATACGAATTTAAATACACCTTAAAACCGAGTGGAATTAACGTATAGTATATATACATAAAATAAAATAAAAATTATCTAGCAATACAATATAATTTTGCGGCGAAGGGGTGTTGGTTGACACCCCTTGGTTGAATGTAGCTCCGCCACTGTCATACATGCATGTGCATATATTATATATTTGTCAGCTATTTTTATTTTAAACAGTCAGGGGAACAACTACTTAAGTTAATTCTTTTATATCTTTTTAACTATAATTCATAACAAGAAGTATGTGACAAAACGAATTTTTATTGGAGACAAAAAGATTTGGTTAATAAATTGAATGATAGACTTATCAAAGAAATGGACAAAATTAAACCCCACTTCTATCAGCTGAAAGTTGCATGACATATAATACGTCTTAGTCGTAACATGTTATGATTAAACACCAATCTAATTCTTTTTGGCAAAAAAAAAAAAATTGGTAATTATTAAATGTCAATATATAGGTAATATGATCTAATATATATATATATATATATATATATATATATATATATATATATATATATATATATATATATATGTTCATTTTATTATCTGTTCATTATATATACAATAATAAAGCATACACTTTCTGAATTATTTTGGCAATTTACCAGTAAGTTCCATATATATATAGGAAACTTGATTATATCAAATCATTAAAATTAGAGCTTAGTGAAAATGACTAATTCTTTTCGGTACATTTTCTTAAATTTTTATTCTTTTATGACACAGATTATAGGAGAATAAAGGAATGTTCTTTGCTTTTATCAAATTCTTTATCAGAACTATTAGCTATTGTTAATTCCCAAACGGAGAATAGTATTATTTATACATGTTATGAAAATGACTAATTTTTCTATATGGTTTTCAAACCTTATCTGATACATACATACATACATATATATATATATATATATATATATATATAAAAAAAAAAAAAATCTGTTTTTTATTTGAGAAATAGAGTAATTAAAGCTCGAGTATAAAGTTGACTTTGAAAATAATGTGAATATTGTATTGAAATTATAGATCTCTCCCTTTCTCATTTCAATATTTTAACATTTCTTTAGATGTTATTTAAGCAACGTTCACCTCTTAATAAAAGTTCAGTTTTGTTGAAAAACTTCTTATTCTGAATAGAATGGCATCTAACGAAACATTAATTATTTGGATTATCATTTAAAAATTATTTTGAAGTAACATTCCAACTTTTAAAAATGTGGAGTAATTAAAAACATAATAGATATCACTAAAGATTGCGGTGGAATGATAAATAACCTTCCATCTTTACGAACATATATTGATCGAGTTCAAGTTTTAGGAATGAAATTACCTTTGATAAGAAATACTGATTTTCAATAAATATGGAAAGTATTATTTCTTCTATAATTTCTAAAATGTATAAACTGAGGATGGTAGTTATAGATGGCCGGGCATAAGCAAGACGTATGAATAAAGTAAAGAGCTCCAACCTAAAGTATCACAGAGCGGAGAGACAAGCACATGTCTCGAACATTCAAGTTCGAGTTCGGAAGTCTATCAGAGTTCATTATATTTACTATATTCGAAGTCTATTATTTACACTTATTTAGTGGATATTTAACACATACACAAAATCCAAGCCAAAGAAATTGCGTTCAGATGAATCCTTAAGTTACCTTCATACCAGCCCTGACAGAGAATATTTTTAACTATTCGGATGAATCCATAAGCTATCATCTATATCGCTCCCAACGACGGATAAACTTTAAACCATGTTAAAAAATGAAGTATTTTAGACTATTTTTTCCTCAAAGCATTTTGACATGTGGAGTCCAGCCATTTCATGTTGAAGTTTTATTAATAACAAAACCAAATACGAGAGAATTTGCTAATGGTTAAAGTATAAATAAACCTAATGTATAGTAATATTAAGTAATTTCAAATAGTACATGAATAAATTTGAACTTTTTTTCCTTTGAAAGGTTACATCAGACAATAACTTTATATTATAACATTTTATAAAATTGAGAAGAAACTTCTGTCCAAGTTTCAAGTGAATTAAAGCAATCGAAGTAGATGCAATTTTCAATAAGTTAGTTGGTTGAGAAACTCAAAAGATCTGACGACAAAATGGGGTCAAAACAGAAGTCAAGTGTAACCTTAAAACTAGACAAAGCTGTAACTTTAAAGCCACCCCTTTTCTTCATTTACTTGCGGCGGTGGACATTCGTGTGTATATATATATATATATATATATATTCCATCCGTCTCAAATTATTTGTCGTGTTTTTCTTTTACACATCCCTTAAAAAATATTAATTAGGAAGAGGATTGGACTAGTTTATCATTATTTATATCTTAAGATATAATCTCTCTTCATTTTTATTTTTTATAAGAATAGTTCTTTTGATGAATATTTATTCTATTTATGAGCGTCTCCCTCTTCAAGAACAATTTTTACTAAGGGTAAAATAGAAAAAATATAAATTTTTTTTGAACTTCTAAAATGACAAATAACAAATTTTAATAATCAATCAACCATAACAATCGAAAGTGTTTCATTAAAATCAAATAATTTAACAACAAATGCTACTATTATGACACCAATAAAGAATCAATTACTATCATTTGAATGCTTCAATTTGCATTTTCCTTGGAGGTTACAACTTGCAATTGATGAATAAAGGCACCAAATTCTTTTTTTTTTTTTTTTTTTGGTAATTAAAGGCACCAAATTCGTACCAAAGCAAAAGTTGAAGGCCAAAATAATTGCTCCTATGTTATTATATTGATGCAACAGGCTAACTACTTAGGCTTCTCACTCCATCCTCCCTAGGCTTTAAGATTTTTTTTTATTTGTGATTTTTGCGTCAATTTATTATGTGCATATCGACTAATTTCATGAAATATTCGCTACCATTTTGAAACATTATCACCTAAAATTATATATTAGGACACGTAAAATATGCAACAAGAACGAAGAGAGAGAGATATTGGAAGTTGTAACCAAAATATTCAATAAACCAAAATCTCGTTTCCAACAAACTACAAAGATATTGTTAAGTTGTAACAATACTTCTTATAAAGAATTTTTGGAATGACCACTGACTCACATTGTTACATCAGTACTATTCTTTATTGTTGAAGGGGAATTTTGGAGCAATCGTAATATGTAATATGTAGGTTACGGATTTAAGTTGTGAAAGCATTCATTATTGTTTGTATTAGGGTAGGTTGTCTACATCATACAGTTAAAAGTGCGGTCCTTCCCCGAGCCATGCGTGAATGCGATATGCTTTATGCATCGGATTGCCCTACTATTCTTTATGTTGCATTTAGAGGATATACTCAATTGGTTCAAAATTCATTATATTTTTAAAA
Source organism: Nicotiana obtusifolia (assembly GCA_002018475.1). NCBI lineage: Eukaryota > Viridiplantae > Streptophyta > Magnoliopsida > Solanales > Solanaceae > Nicotiana > Nicotiana obtusifolia. The sequence continues at coordinate 74,226 of MCJB01050053.1, forward strand.
TTATGTCACGTTGAAAGTACTAAATTTAGATGATCCAGTGCTTTAAAGCTGCATCAGACTCTGATTGCATTCACACATTTCCAATTCTAAGGGTGTGTTTGGTATGAAAGGAGATGTTTTCCATTGAAAATATTTTTATGGAAAATGAGTGATTTTATCACTTATTTTTCTTTATTTGGTTGGTAAGTGAAAATTTTCCGGAAAATATTTTCTAGTGTTTGGTTATATAGTAGGAAATACTTTTAGGAAAATAATTTTTTATGCTACACTTGTCACCCCTCCTTCTCCCAAATCCCTATGTTTCTTGTGTTCACCCCTCCCCCCCCTCCCCTCCTCCCAAATATCCAACATTTTCATGATTCTATTTTCTTCAAGAATTTAATTATTCTTCTAAAAATTCACACAAACCCAAAGGAACTAATGCTTTGCTTTACTTTTTTACGCAAAAATAATGTTGAAATTTGTGCTCCATAATTTAAAAAATATTTTTTAATTTTTTTTGGTTGAAAAAGAAAGTACTATTTCTACAATATAAAAATAAAATATTTATTTTGTTGAAATGAAAGAAAATACTTTTTCTACATCATGAAAAGAAAATACTCTTTTTGTTGAAATAAAAGAAAATACTTTTTACTACATCATTTTGTTGAAATGAAAGAAATATTTTTTCTACATCATGAAAAGAAAGTACTTTTGTTGTTAAAATGAAAAAAAAAATTATATCGTGAAAAGAAAATACTCATTTGTTAAAAAAAATACTCTATCTATAACATGAAAAAAATACTATTAATAATATTTCTATTTAGGATGCGTATGGGGCAAGGGTGGGGTTTGGGTGGGGTGTGAGGGTGAGTTGATGGGGATGGGAAATGGGAAATGGGAAAAGACTGAAAAAACGTTTTGAAAAATATTTTACCTTCTCTTCTCTTGATAGGAAAAATATTTTTCCATCGTACCAAACACAACCCTAAATGTAAAATAAGTAGAGTATACCCCAAAAATATTAACGAATTTTTTATTGGCTAAGAGTTAAATTAACCTAAATGCTATAGGCCACAACAAAAGTTAAAAGTTTGGGGGGGACTAAATTTTGGTACAAATCTTGAGCTCCCCATGATATGGACTCATCATGATCTATTATAGCATTTTCATGGACTTAAATTAAAGCAAGTGGTCCTTTATTGATTTATTTATTAAGTTATAATGATGTAAAATCATCAATATGACTAATCATAATTTATCTTCCACGTACCTTGTTCCCTTTCCCCACCAAATTAAAAATGGAAAACGAAAAAAGAATGAAAAGCATAGAAATTAAGTCAAGCAAGAAACACACCTCAAAAAGAAGAAGAAAAAAAAATTAGAAGAGAATTACACACAACCAAAACAGAAAAAGAGAAAAAGAATAAGAAGATAAAATATAATTCTTGATGCAAGAGTTGACGCACGGTTCAGCTACCAACTTTGTTCCCAGGGATTTTTTGGGGAATCTGCTCCCATGCTGCAAATAGTTAAATTTGAACTTAACTCTATCGTTCGTCTTTCTTTTCTCGCGAGCAGGAAGCACATCAACAGCGTGTGTTGCGTGATTCTACTATGTTTTTTGCACTTGACTGGGTGGACAGTTGACCAAAAAATAACTTCGATTCACCCGGCCAGCAGGCGGGCGGGTTCTTTAGTTCGACGACCCAGAGTTTGTCTCGGAATGCTAAGATTGAGAATACTCCTAGCACCACAGCTCTTTGACCTTCCCTTTGTTAAACAGCTCAGCGACTTGGGAAAGAGCTTGCCCACCGCACACTGATTGATCCAATAAAGCAAAGCAACTTGGCCCACGACTCTTTGTGTTGGGGCTTGATTCCCAGCCGAGATAACCATTTCATATCTCCCCTGATCCTGACTCGGTCATAGGAATTTAGAACATCTACGTGCTGGTAAACGAAAATTCTATGAACCTTATACCGCCAAGACATAGGAAGACGCCCTACTTGCGATGCCAATAGAGAGCGCTTTGCCAAGACTTTTTCATACTTCTGGAACCGAGTGAGGTATAGACAGATTAGATTATACCATAACTTGTGTTGTGGCGAGACCGAGACTAGAGGGTGGCATCAGAATTTGAATTTTATGGCCCTGTACTTGGCACAAAATTTATAGTTCGACTCAATTAATAAATTCGCAATTAAATATTTATACATATTGGATAAATTTTCTAATGTAAATACATATTCTAAAAAACTGTTATTGAGTTCGTCTGAACTCGTACTCTACCTCCTCCCCTGACTTGTATATGTACATTCATAGTATATACAAGTCAGAATAAACATTATAATAATTTTAAAACTATTTTTTCTCTTAGTTGACAAACTTCTCTCAATTACTTCTCTAAAAAATTTAACTCCACTTAATGCATCACTAATGAGACTTTGATGAACCATTACAATAATAACATCATATCCAGTATCTTCACGATGTGAGATTTGAGGAAGATAGAGTGTATACGGACCTTATCTCTACTTCGAGAAGATAGAGGATTTATTTCCGATAGTTCCTCGACTAAACTTTGATGAACTAATAAGGAAAATGAATTAGTCAAACTACTATGATTTGACAAAAATAAAATCCTTAGTTCAAGTATAGAAATACTAGCTACTTGAGTTGTACTCTTTAACAATGTGATATGATAACAACGATTTTTTTTTTACTTAATTAAAGGTTTTAAGTTCGAATGTTAAATATAAAATTTTAAAAAAAATACTTTACTTTTTCTTAATGACCTTTATGACAAGAAACCAAATTAATCAAACACGTCGTCTTTGGATTCAAATACTTGAAGCAAAAAAAAAAAAAGAAGAACTTAATTTGTTAATTGTAAATAAATTACAGTAATTACGATGACGTTAATTATTTTATTTTTTATTTTTAATCCTTCTTTTAAAATTGTGTCCATCCTCGAGAAACACAACTCATGCATATCACTTCAAACTTTTTTGATATTTTATTACCAATAGAAGTTTGACACGAACTTGACATAGATCTAGCTATAATTTAAAGTTTATGCGTTTTGAATTTGCTGTAAAACTATAACTCATCTTAGTTATTGAGTTCTTTATTAGATAAATATATTTAATATAATTTCTAAATCAATGTATAGCTCATCTTAATTATTGAGTTCGCGCCTCGACCTCTATAAACTGATATATTGTTATGGTGGATAACATATATTAATGAAATAATTAAAAAGAAATTTTTTGTTTTTAAAAAAAATAGAAGACGTCAAATCGCGGAATTCCCGAAGATGATATCGTTATTAATAAAGAGAAAAATAGACAAAATAGTTTGAGTTTGTTTGGCCTATTTTACTAATCAAAATTGGGTGGCGCCAAAAAATAAAACCAACTGCGTCTTCTTCTTTTTCTCCTCCTCCTCTCTCTCCCCAACCATATGAAGCGGTTAACTAACGTATCTTCGCCGGAAAATTAACGGCGGCTGTCGTCCGGCGTCGAGTTTGATGTTTGATTATTTAATTACTGGTTAGTTTTGATTTCTCGCATTTGAATTTGTTCTGCGAATATTATATACACGTGATATATATGTATTTGACTTTTGAAATTCGTACGCGATTACGTGTTTTCGCCGGCAAATTAACAGCGGCTGTCGTCCGGAGACTTTGATTAACAGTGCTTTACGTGTCGGTTTGATTAATTAATTACTTGTTAAGGTTTGAATTTGCTCGGCGAATAATACATTTTTGCGTCTATTTCTTTATCGTTGATTATGTATACCAGTATTTTTTTTAACTTATTTTTCTTTTGTTTTACAAATTAGAATTTTTTTACATAAAATGGAATTTTTAAATCAAATTTCGGGTTTTTTCTGGATTTTAGATATATTTTCTGTCTCTGTATTGCTAGGGTTATGAACTATGATCATGTATTAGAAAACGAAACTTTTCAATTTTATTAGAACATTTTAGCTTTGTTTGCTGTGTTTTTCGAATTTCATATTCTAAAAAGGATTCTTCTTTTGTCATATTTTGACAATTTTATTAACATTTTTAATTTTATAGGGAAAATTGGACATTTTTGTTTAAATTTGGAATTGCTTTTCTCTGTTTAGCTTCCTTTTTATCCCTGTTTTGCAAGGGTTTTGATCAAGTATTCGATACCAAAATTTGTTCAACTTTTTTGAACTTTCAAATCATATTTACGTTGGCACTGTCTTCCTTATGTACGTGGTTGTTATTGTTCTATTGCCTCTTTTTCATCTTCTTATGCCGAGGGTCTTTCGGAAATAATTTTTCTACTTGAATAGGAATAAGATTTGCGTACACACTAACCTCCTTAAATTTCACAGGTGAAATATTACTCGATTGTTGTTGCTTTCCTCGAATCTAATGCAGTGGTATTTCATACTCCTGTATTTTAAGAAATAAAATTATTCTATCATTATCTTTGAAAACTTACTGAGTTTTGTGTAAAATTCTCTTTCATCACTCTGTTTCTATTTGTAGGCAAAATAATAGTACTACTACTTGCTAATTAGGAGTAATTTATTTGTAGTTTCTGAACCATCTTTATGGTGACTGTACATGAATAATGGAGATGTTCACAGAACTAGGAACAAAATCTGCCACCGCACATTATTAGATCTATTTTTTCTTATGATTTCAATATATTCTCAACATTTCGTTGGTTTTTGTTCCTAAAATCCACTAAACAAGGGAAATAGTCAACATAAGAAATATTTATTTTTTGGATTTCTCCTTTTATCGATGTAGGTTTGTTAGTGTAAAAAATAGTGTATATAGATTTTTTACATAGATATGCATAATTTTTTAAGTGCATTTATGATACTGAGAGTTCATGGGGATGGACAATGATCTTACTTGCACGTGGTCCTCCATTTCCGCCCCCATAACCCTATATATTTATCTATCATTTGCTTGCTTAATTATTTTCTTATTCCTTTTATGGAGTATGATTGAGAAACAAACAAGAGTTTTATTATAATTTTATATCATTCTCCTAATTATTTAGTTAAAGCACCGAAATGCAGTTAATCTTGAAAAAGATGATTGGAAGCTTATTTGCTTGTTGATTCAAGCGTGACCTCGTAATTAATGAAGATATGTTCAAATCTCATGCACATAATCAAAAAATACTGCTCAAACGAGTTATTTGATACTTGTACAATAAGTTATTTAATACTTGTACTTGTAAGTACTTGTAAGAGATAGTAGGTACGAGTAAAATTAATTAGGTGATTATAAGCTAGCTTGAAAGTTACCGCAATTATAAAAAAATAAGAAACCCAATTTATTTATTTGTGAGAAATTATCTTGTATATAGTTACCTTAGGTGTAAGTTTGAGTGTAACTGAATTCCCTTTCATGAAAAGGAGTTGGGTGTGGGAGAGAAGGAACAAGACAGAGGGGCTGTGACTATCTGTGTAATATATCCAGCTTGGCTGACCATGGCACTCCCGTGAGAGGGATAAAAGGTTGTTGCTGGGGCCACAGGGAAAGAGGAGGGTCAAAAAGAAGGAAAAGCAAAATTAGGAATGGGAAGGAAAGAGATACCAAAAAAAATTATTATTAAAGGTTATGGTGAAGTCCGGAATGGTAAATACCGTTTCATTCTTAACTAAAATCTCAACTTTAAGCTAGGGTATATATTAGTCATTGATAGGGAGTGATGTTACCTCCAAAAGTGGAATTTTTTGGTATGAATTTGACTTGATCGCTTCCCAAAGCGTGTATTTGACGACCTCGGGTGGAGAAGTAAAAAAAAGAAGGGAAAAAAAGTAAATGAGAGAAGCTTTTCTTGTCTTGTGCATCATTTTCTAGTCCTATTTCTTATCCTACACCCACCCCATCTCCCACTATACTTCCCCATTTCGAGGGAAGAGGTTAATATAACCTCTTTCTCTTTCTTTAACAAGATACAATTGTTAATTTTTTTTCTCTGCCTGCCAATGTACATTCTTGTCTTGATAATATTACTGATTTAGCATATATTAGCATAGGGATTCCTCTTTTAATTGAGTTCTTGACATTTGCTTGATCTACCTGGTTTTGGGTATTGATCATTGTGATTATAGAACAAGAATTTGCATTTTATTGGCTGGGATTCTAATATTGATTCTTCTTCAGATCTGGGTGCCTGTAAAGATGTATTCTTTTGATCATCCTTTTTCTTTTTTCAAATGGTTTATTAATTATTCCTTCTTTAATTTTATCTTTAGTATATCTTACTTTTAGCCTCGAATTTTTGTGGCAGATTTACTTCAGAGAAAAGGATCTTACTTTATTGGCATCGGTGTATAATTCATTAGATTAAAGTTGGGTTCTTGAGAGCTGAGCTTTTCAAGAATGGCTTAAGTTGTTATTACTATAAGAAAGGGGATATCATTATATCAATGCTGTCTAATCTCGGACAGTTTGGATGGATGTGTATGAATCAAAGTTAGCATTACAGAAGCAGAATCCAACAGTGGAGAAGAACAATGAAAACACTCGCAGGCCAAGAATCAGAGAAGTTAGTTCTAGGTACAGGTCACCTACTCCTTCAGCAGCATCCTCTGGCGTTAGACGTTGCTCTTCTCCAAATGTCACAAGAATTGGAACTATTACATCTACAATGTCGTTGCCTAAACGAGCCATATCGGCTGAAAGGAAACGCCCCACCACGCCTTCATCACCTACCAGTACTACATCACGACCATCAACACCTGTACAGGATACATCTGCGGAAGAATTGTTGTCCAGAAAGTTGGGAGGTAATCGGTTGCCAGAATCTTTGTGGCCCTCAACAATGAGGAGTCTCAGTGTTTCGTTTCAATCGGATGCCTTTTCTTTACCTGTAAGTAAGAGAGAAAAACCTGTCTCTCATACTCTATGTGATCGTACTTTGAGGCCATCATCGAATGTAGTGCAGAAACAGGGCGAAACGCCTCCTGCTTCTCGAAAGGCGACACCTGAGAGGAGGAGGAGTCCATTGAAGGGAAAGAATTCTGCTGATCAAGCAGAGAATTCTAGACCAGTTGATAGTTTAAATGGTCGATTAGTTGATCAGCATCGATGGCCCAGTAGAATGGGTGGGAAGGTCACATCTGGTACTATGAACAGAAGTGTTGATCTGAGTGATAAGAATAGTAAAATTGTGCCAATCAGTCGCTCAGTCACGCCTTCTTTGAGGAGATTATCATTGGATGGTTATACCAAACCGTTGCAAAAATCTTCCAGCGACTTGCTGTCACTAGTATCATCCGATGATAGAGTAAAAGGTAGAGTTCTGTCAGTAGATGATAGTTCACTTTCAATGCAGAAGTCCACATCTTCGAGTTCATTGGAAAGAACAGTACAAGGGAATCCAGTAGCTAGATCTCAGACTGTTTCAGCTCCTGGATCACGACTTCCGTCACCGAATAAGGCATCTGTTATATCATCCTCTGCATCTAGAGGAGTCAGTCCATCTCGAACAAGATCAGTCCCAAGTACACCATCTAGAGGGCCAAGTCCTTCTAGGATAAGACCATCTAGTCCATCTAGACAACCCAAAACTTCTACTTCTGTCCTCAGCTTTATTGCAGATATTAAAAAGGGGAAGAAGGCAGCTAACCACATAGAAGATGTTCATCAGCTGAGGCTATTGTATAATAGACATATCCAATGGCGGTATGCTAATGCCAGGTCAGATGCAGCATTGCACGCGCAGAAACTTCAAGCAGAGGTCTGGTTATTTCCCTTGCGAAGCTTCATTGTGTGCCTTTTTAGTTACCTTATAATTATTAAAAATAATTCAATGTACCTCACGGAGTTCTCTTCTTCTAAATTGATTAATAGTGATCTTATGCATGGAAATGTTCATTTGGTTCCTGAGAAGTACTGCATGACAGGAAAATCTATTAAAAACAACTGCGGTATGGACATTGTTTGGAATATTAATACAGAAGGGGAAAGATTATAATTAATGAACTTTTGATCACAAGCAGGTTAAAACCCGTTTTCTATAGTAGTATAAAAACACTGGCATCGTTTATCTTACTAATATTGGCTTCTTACTTTCTAATTTATTATTTAGTTATGTTTTGTGGGGTTGGGATCATGGACTGATATCTTTGTGGCTTGATGTTCTCTGGGAGCTTTCTGATATTTCCCCATCATATAACCGAATTGGTTGCGTTTTTGCTGATTTAACTGACAGTTTCGATTTCCGCATGTGCAGAAAACATTGTACAATGTCTGGAGGAATACGTCAGATTTATGGGCTTCTGTTATTAAAAAGAGAACTGCACTCCAACAGCTGAAGCTGAAGTTGAAGCTTTTTGCAGTCTTAAATGAACAGGTAATGTATCTTTATGACATATGATTCGAATATCCCTGATGTTTTAATCTTTATGTTTTTAGTGTTTTCCAGAAAAATCTGTGGATTGTAGATTTCTTGAACTTCCATATCATGGGATAATCCAGTTCAAAATGAAGATTTGAGTTTAAACCACATTTTTTGTCTTTTCTTGTCTGTGTAAGTGATTTAATATAGGCAATTATTGGCTTGTGGTTGAAGTTTGTAGTGATGGAAAGGAGGACTTTCACTGTGGAATTCCATGAATTTTCCTTTGGCTTAGTTCAAATCATTGAACACTATATGAATGTAGTCTCCTTTTTGTGATGAGTTTCTCCTCATAATTGAACTATTAGGTATGAGTAGGATGCAGTCACTTGTTAGCCAGAAGAATGTACCATTTTTAGGTGCTATATGATATCTTCCTGTTTTCTGGAACCTAACACGCATAAAATGCTTGAGGTTTTGATATGAATATGTGAATTTAGATATCTTCTGTTCATAATAGTGAAAGCTTTTAAACCTAGAATTATGAGCTTGATTTTTTCTTGCAGAAACAGTCTGTAGTCAGGTCTTACCTTTTACTGTTCCAGACTTCTTCCTAATTCCTTTCCTTATGCTGATTTTGACTTCTCTGTATCTGGATATATTTTGAAAATCAGGGTTCAGAAGAATGGTATGTAACAATATCATTTTTTCTTTTAGGGAAGAGAGGG
>MCJB01050053.1:83332-155379 GCA_002018475.1 Nicotiana obtusifolia
GAAGGAGAGGGGAGTAAGAGGTTTTTGTAGCATAACTGATGTTAAAACTCACGTTCATTTGTTCAGTAGACAATATGATTTCTATTAGATCTTTACTGTAGATGTGGCGTTATTGTTTTTAAACTGATTTTGTTCTGGAAATGATTGGTTCAGCTCACCTACCTCGATGAGTGGGCTTCAATTGAAAGGGATCATTCCAGTTCAGTATCCCATGCTATACAAGATCTACAGGCATGCACTCTCCGCCTTCCGATTATTGGACGAGCAAAGGTATGCAACTTGATACTTAGAGGTCGTTTGGTAGAGTGCTTTAGAGAAAATAATGCATGCATTAGCTTTGTGTATTAGTAAAACCTTGTTTGGTATTATCCTATGTATAGCTAATGCATAGCAAACCATGGTATTAGCAATACCAAGGCTATTAATGCACGCATTAGCATGGTTAAAGGCCAAATTATCCTTAAAGTCCTTTAAAGCTAAAGAATAGGGAGGGTATTTTTGTAAACAAACAATTTTCTTAAAAATTATGCAATGGATTCTAATTTTTAATACACTACACCAAACAATGGATGAGAAATAACCTCTGCATAGCTAATGCTTGCACTACTAACCCATGCATTACTAATCCCTGCTGTACTAATACACCTTATTCAGCATTATTCTTATACACCCTACCAAACGACCGCTTAGTGTTTTGAGATCAATGCTTCCTAAGACATAGAGTCTTATTCGAGTTGGCTCTTTTACAGGGTGATATTGAAAGTGTTAAGGAAGCTATTTGCTCAGCTGTTGATGTAATGCAGGCAATGGGATCCTCCATGCGTTTTATATTGTCTAGGGTAAGTTCTTATATTATTTTAAGTTCTACTTTTTCTTGTTCTTTCTTACCATTAATTTACTTTCCCTATCTCTAGTGTTTAAGTAACATAAAATGCAATAGCAAATTGGACCAAATGGTGTTTTCTTTTACTATCAGACTTTTTACAATCCACAATTGTTGTTTTGAGATGAGAGGGAGTGAGAGAGCTGATATTAGAGAGATTGAAAAGTCGTTAGCACATAGTTTTCTGTAACAGAGCTGGTAGCTACGTTATGCTAATCATTTTAGTTTCTTGAGCAGCAGAAGTTGCAACTTTGACTGTTTGACAAATGTAGAGATTCTCTTTGCACATTTTCTATTAGTGTTATACTGAGCGTCGATTTTCAAAAATAATATTGATTTGACGGAATGAATGATATGTATCTCAGAAAAATTTAAAGATTCTCTTGCTATTTTTTTCTTTTTCTAATAAACCTTCTTGCTATTCAAGATATGTTGCAGATGGAAGAGTAAACTATAGCTGAATACGACAATGCTCTGAGAATAAGGTTTAAAATTCTTACGGCTAGACTTCTGGATTGCCTTTAGAAACTCTTAAAATTGCCAAAGTCCACCCAAAAAGTAGATTTTATTTCTTGTGTAAGACAGCCTCAATTGAAGTACTAAAAGGAGTTGATACTACAAGCACAAAAAAAGATCATGGGGCCTTCCAGACTGCCAGTAATTGTTGAATTTAAGTTATATTACATTCTTTGGCTATCTAAAAATGTGACTTTCAAGAGCATGATTTTTTGATATGTGTTAAAACATTTATAGAACCTGGGCGGATTGCTTTCAGTCTGTTTTATTAGAATTGAATGTCAAACAATCTAAAGTCTCAACTTGGTATCTTGATTGCTAAGAGCTTCTATATGATTTTGTCTGCACTGCGCTTTTGTTTGTGGTAAAATTGTTTCAGACAATTTTCCCTAATTTTTGCATTCTTTGCAGGTGGAAGGGATGAACTGCCTGGTTTCTGAACTTGCTGAAGTGGCAGCTCAAGAGCGAGCCATGCTGGACGAATGTGAAGCCTTGTTGTCTTCAACAGCGGCTATGCAGGTGAGACAAAAATTGTGGCCTCATAAAGTTATTGCCTTCATTACAGAATCTCCTCAACTACTCCTTAGTCTTCACTCTTCTCCCTGTCCTATTCCCTTCTCCATTTAATGCCTTTATCATAGTTCAACCCAGTTGATGTATCAATTTTATCATCTCCCATATCCATATAGTGATCTTCTTCTGGCATTTGGACTGAAATTACTTTTTGCTTTAGTTCAGATTCATTCTTCATTCCTTGTATGTTAGGATTACAACTTATGGTCATTATGGATCTGCAGTGATCAGCATTAGTTTTTACCCAACAATGAAAATTCATGGTTCTAGTAACCAACAAAATGTGCAGTATCTATTTCAGAAACTCAAAAAGTAAAGTCCCACCATGTCTAGCTTAAACGTCTTAGGAGGTTATCTCAGTGTTTAGGGCAGCCCGATGCACTAAGCTCCCGCTATGCGCAGGGTCCGGGAAAGGGCTGGACCACAAGGGTCTATTTTACGCAGCCTTACCTTGCATTTCTGGCTTTCTGCAAGAGGCTGTTTCCACGGTTTGAATCCGTGACCTTCTGGTCATATGGCAACAACTTTACCAGTTACGCGAAGGTTATCTCAGTGTTTGATAGTACATATAGTTCATGTAAGGAGGGTTTGTCATCTTCATTCTAAGCCTGCGCTAATTGATTTTCCATCTCTGTTCCAAATACATTACACGATGGATGGAATAGCGAGTACGTTTTGATGTTCCATTTCCGATGAACTGATTATCTAATGCGATTACTTGTAAATAATGCAGGTAGAAGGATATAGCATTAGGTCTCATCTTATACAATTGAAACAAGCTTGGAGAAGTGATGAGCAGCTGATACTTGGGAATTAGATAGCTTTACCAAATGCTTCTCAAAATGCAATTCTAACCAACTCTTCGTTGTCAAATGAAGAATATGCCACATCTCCAGCCTTAGCTAGTGTGTATAGTAATAGCTTTTTTTTTCTTTTCATTCTTTTTTTCCTTCTAATTTATCATGGAAATCTTGAATATTCCATTCTTTTTTTTTCTCTCTCTTTTTCTCTTCTCCACAAATCTTGCAAAAAGCTGTCGTCCCTAGCCTAATGTAACTTTTTGTATCATCAACAAAAAAAGGAAATGCAAAGGAAGAAAAAGATTCAAAATTAGTTATAGAGAAGAAGCAAACTCCCCAAAGATCATTTTTGAGCACGTTCTTAAACTTTTCCTCAAAACTCAAATTTTCTATTTATTCATTTACATACAAACAAATTTGACAATCATTTTTTCTATTGATCACTTCAGATTGGTATTGGAAATCATAAATAGAGAGCAAGTGACCGTTGCTAAAGAAGATGACTCACTTTGACATAATATGATTTGAGTCTAGTTCTGTTCATTTATCGAATCATTGACAGCTCTACTCATATTTTGCTTTAAAATTTTTGGAAAAGCGTTCAAATTTGTCCTTATATTATTCGAAATTGCTCAAATTTGCCATTTATTGGACTTTAAGTTCATTGATACCATTGCTTTTAGTAAATGTTTAGTATTTACACCATTCAGACTTTTATAGTGTTTGTGTTTACCAAATAGACATGCTAAATTGGGAAAATTTAAGCAGATTGCTCAAACGTGTGCAGGTAGGAGCATCAAATAACAATAACATAATAAAGGGCATTTAAATTTGTTTAAAGAATTAGAAAATCTCCAATTCATAGGTCAGTAAAACAAATCCTTCGGGGATCATTCACAAAGTTCCATCACTGCCAATGATAATGCATGAAGCAGTAATACTGCCAACTGCAATCCTCTTTTCATGCAGCCATGCCAAAAAGCCATTCTTATCGCAAATGCATCTGACGAACAAGAAAAAGAAAAGATAACAGACGTGAAGAAGCACACAAAATTCACACTAAACAGCCATTCAACATAATACATGAAGTAACTTAAATACCAGCCAGAAGCACATCAGACAAATCCGCGATAAATTCTTCATCATAGACAGCTGCAAGCCTCCTCTCCCAACAGTACGTAGACAACTTCACCAAATATATATGGATGTGCACTTGCTGTTTCATATAACTCAATCTCATCCTACAAATGAACCCCTGCATCATTCATTCAACTCAATATAATAGACAAGAACATCAAATTAAAATGTATCTGAACATAGACAAAATTTAAATGGACGATAAGAACGTAGATTGTCCAAAGGAAGGAGAAAATCCCATGTTTTTACAGTCACTGGTCGTTTTTCAGATCCTTTAGTAATGGTTCCACGGAATAATCTACCTGACAGAGTCGTCTGAATCAAGTTCTCAGTCTTGAAGTCAGTAATCTTTTCTAACTCGGAATAGCTGCAACGCTTCACCTCACCATCTATCACCGGCAGAATTGGGAACTCAAAGCTGCATTTGGCGACCAGAGAAGACAGTCAGAGAAGAAACACTTAACATCGTGGACGTGTAGCTTGAGAAGTGCAGTCCAATGAAATGGGACATCTTCAGGTCAAAGAGAAAGCTGGAGTAAGTAGCCATTAGACTTGATAAAGGACAGGGTTCAACTTTATCAAAAAAATGGTATTGCGGAAAAGGGAGAAGGAAGAACTTTTGAAGTTTGCCAAGGCAATTCTTTCATCAAAGTCTTAACTCATTTGAAAAAAGAACGGAAACAAAAGAAGCTCTGTCTGAGATCAATTATGCATGCTGTCAAAAAAGTTGGAAAACATAGAAAGTGCCATGGTACCTTTTTTTTTTTTTTTTTTTTTTTTAAATTGTTCCCTCCATTTAAGAGCTCCCTACCTTTCCCCACCTTGCTTTTGGGTGACTCGACTCACAACCTATTGGTTGGAAGTGAAGGGTGCTTCTCACTAGAGCAACCCACTCTTGTCGTGCCATGGTATTTGGGGTTTTAAGAACGTGCTTTAATTTAGTGAAAATGAAAACAAAAGTATAATGATGCAAGAAAGTAACTACAATTAGAAAGAGAAATTATATGGAAAAATGATTCATAGAAGTCATATCTCAAAGCAAGTTCAAACTTCAAAACTATCTTAAGTTCTGATTCAGATGTATAAATGCAGTAAGAAGCTCCAAGTTTTCTCAAACTAAAAAAGTACCTAATATTTCCATACCTAAACACTATCACTTTTGTTAACAATAATATCTGTTTTTAGAAAGCAAGAGGAACATCTGTAGTGGTGGATCCACATTGTAACTAGGGCGGACCCACATGTTACTAAGGGTTCAACTGAACTCGCTTCATCAAAAAAATAAAACTGTGTATATTAGTAAGTTTCTGGTAAAATACTATCAGGGAGCATTGGAGTGGAACACACTTGATGCATGCATGCTCTCTGTATAAGCGACCATGTGGGTTCGAACCCCGCTTTCACATTTGTGTATGCATATTTAAGTTCGTTTTTCCTTTTTGTATTTCAAAAGATGATGTGCTACTTTGGGCCTAGTAAGTTTGCAGGTCAAATTAACCACAACTTGTTGTAAATTTATTACACTAAAGTTTATTTTACTCAGTCTTGAAAAACTCATTTAATACGCACTTAAGCTCTAAAGCTCAAATGAGTTCAAAGAAGGTGCTTCACCTCGCTTATGTGTAGGCAAGGCACTAAGGAGTCATTGCCAATGATTTCTATCTTGAATACAGTGGTAATAAACAACAAATATAATCACCAAAGAAGTGTATTATTTACGTCTTTTTTTTTCCACTAAAGCTCACACTTTAACTGCGAGTTGCACTTAAAACCCTAATAGACTTATAGCACTTAGACCATTCTACAAAGTGAATTCATTATCTCTCTCATAAAATTTGCTAAAACATGCAACTAATTTTATTTGATGACATTATTTATATTTATTTAGAGTTCGTTGAAAGTTTTTATTTGTCTTATATTGAAATTTCTAGTTTAGGTTATACGCCCCCCTTCTTTAATTATGGCCTTAATTTAGTGATTTGTAACTCTTTTCTAGTTGTCTTCTATTTGTAAAAATAGTAACTTGTTATTTCTTAACACAAACATATTTTATATTCTGTCAAATTTTTTAGAGTTGATCAATTTTTAAGTTTTTTAAATTGATTTACTTGTTCAAATTTAACAAAACCTTGACTTCGCTGAAGTAATATTTGTTTAAATTAAATAGATAAAATTGTTTGAAAAATAGAAGTAAATAGCTTTTTTGTTCTTCTTTACGAATATGTGATAAAAACAACAACAACAACAAGCCCAGTAATTTTCCGAGAGTAAGATGTACGTAGCCTTGCCCCTACCCTGGAAGGGTAAAGAGATTATTTCCAATAGACCCTCGGCTGGAGAGCGGATGGAAAAAAAAAGGTAGTTCAACAAGTAGGAATAACAACAAGATAAAAAGACCGAAGTCAAGAAAGTAGTTAAACTCTAGGTGGTAAAAGCCAATGAATAGAAGGATATTGTACTAACACTAATACTAGCGAACAAAGTAAATCAAAGAGAAACGCTCAACTGCCTACTAGCCTTCTACCCTAATTTTCGACCTCCACACCCTCCTATCTAGGGCCACGTCCTCAGTCAGGTCCAGTTGTGTGATGTCCTGCCAAATAACTTCTCCCCAAGACTTCTTAGGCCTACCTCTACACCTCCTAATACCCACTGACCTCTCGCACCTTCTGACTGGGGCTTTTATACTTCTCCTCTTAATATGCCCCAACCATCTCAACCTTGCTTGTTGCATCTTATCCTCCACAAGGGCTACTCCTACCTTATCCCCGAAAAATTTCATTCCTAATCTTATCCAACCTGGTATGCCCACACATGTACCTTAACATTTTCATCTCTGCTCCATAACTATAATCTTCTGGACATGAGGATTCTTAACAGGCCAATACTCTTCTCCATACAACATAGTCGGTTTAACTACCACCTTGTAGAACTTGCCTTTAAGTCTCAGCGGCACATTCTTATCACAGAAGACAGCGGAAGCGTGCCTCCACTTCGTCCATCCTGCTCCGATACGGTGTGTGACATCCTCATCAATCTCTTTGTTACCTTGTATTATAGATCCAAGGTACTTGAAACTACTTCTCTTGGGGATGACTTATGTATCAAGCCTCACCTCTATATCAGCTTCCTGGGTAACATTGTTGAACTTACATTCCAAGTATTCTGTCTTGGTCCTGCTCAACTTGAAACCCTTTGACTTAAGGGTCTGCCTCCAGACCTCTAGCCTCTCGTTAATACTACCCCACGTCTCGTCAATAAAAACAATGTCATCATCAAATAACATACACTATGGCACCTCTCCTTGAATGTGTCGCGTCAATACGTTCATCGCCAAGAAAAATAGATATGTGAACTTGGTAAAAAATATAGATATGCCGAATTTAAAATGACTTTATTTTAAAATCACGCTATGAATAAAAATGACAAAATGAAAAAGAAAATAAAAAAAGATGCGATCAAATCCTTCGTGTAGTGCTCGACACCGCTTATATTATTGATTACCATCGTCTTAGAGCTCGTTTGGCCAAGCTGCCAATAACTGCTTGTTTTTAGAAGTGCTTTTTGAAAAGTACTTTTACAAAATACTCCACTTATTTGTTGTCTCTTATGGTGCTGATATTATTTGTCTGATTTCTGTTGTTGTTACAGACCTTTTGTCTCTGAACCGAGGGTCTTCCGGAAATAGCCTCTCTATCCCTCCGAGGTAGAGATAAGGTCTGCGTACACTCTGCCCTCCCCAAACCCCACTAGTGGGATTATTACTGGGTTACTGTTGTTGTACTATTACAAAATACTCCCTCCGTTTTAATTTATGTGAACATGTCTTATTGGGCATGGAGTTTAAGAAAAAAAAAGACTCTTGAACTTGTGGTGTAAAATAAGGCACATATATTTTGTATGACTATGAATCATTGCATAAAGGTAAATTATTTTCAAATATGAAAAGGGCTCATTCTTTTTTGCACAGACTAAAAAGAAAATAGGTTAACACAAATTGAAATGAAAGGAGTAGCAGTTTGTGTTTGTCCAACTCATTCACGTAGTGCTTTTCGCAAGCAAATTGTGTTTGGGCAATCTTTCTAAAAGTACTTCTAAGAATCAAATTACGAAAAAGGACATTTTAGGTTCACTACGCAATTAGTATTATTTAAAAGAAAAAAAAAGAATTGAAATATTTACTATAAATAAATTCAATTCAAATATAAAATATAAAATACAAAATAAATTTTTTAATCAATATAAAATGTAGTCATTCCAAAGCAA
The DNA here is from genome assembly GCA_002018475.1 of Nicotiana obtusifolia. Classification (NCBI taxonomy): domain Eukaryota; kingdom Viridiplantae; phylum Streptophyta; class Magnoliopsida; order Solanales; family Solanaceae; genus Nicotiana; species Nicotiana obtusifolia. Next base: position 91,508 of record MCJB01050053.1, read on the forward strand.
TAATATTGGGGGTATTTGTTATTATTTGTTATGTACATGATAATTCAAATATATTAAAATACATCATTCAATATAAATTAAATATACTATTATAAATCACTGTATAAAATAAGAAACTACTTATAATAGAGAGAATATTCTAAAAGAAGAATAGGAGAAAGAGAATAAAAATATGATGAAAATAAAAAAGAGAAGAGCGTATGGTAGAAAAAAGAAATAAGATTAAATTAATGAGGGATAATTTAGAAAATATATATTTATTATAATGAAAAAAGGTTAAATTAATTTATTAAAATTAATGTTCGCGATTGCGAAGGGTAAAATTTAAGCCGGAATATTTTTTGAATCGCGATAGTGATGTTAGGGACCGCAATCGCGAAAGAGGGACTCTTAGCAGTGCATTAAAATATCAAATTTTGGGATTTTGAGTTCATTTTAACATATTTTAAGCTATGGAGTTCGGATTCAAGCGATTTTTTAGGCAAGTTTCACCATATAGATTGGGGTAAGTATGTTATACTCAATATAGATTCTATTTCGTGATTCTATCTTCATTTTTGGCATTTGATTGACGATTTCAAAGAGAAATTGGGGGGGTTTTGTCTAAAATTTCATAAAGTGAATTTTTGAGTTTTGAACATCGATTCGGAGTCGGATTTGTGTGAAATTAGTATGGTTGGACTCGTAATTGAATGGGTTATCGGATTTATGTGTTTTGTCGGGTTTCGAGGTACTGACCCGGGTTTGACTTTTTGGTTGACTTTGAGTAAAAGTGTAAAGATTCGACCTTTATCATTTGGGATTGTTTCCTTAGGCATTATTTGATATTTTGAGTTGCTTTTGGCTAGTTTCGAGCCGTTTGGAGGTGGATACGCGCGAAATGGCATTTCTAGAGTGTCGTTTGGCTTGCTCGGTATTTGTCTTGGCTTATTTGAGGTAAGTATCTTATTTAAACTTGATCGAGGCACTAGTTGTCTAAATTATTTGTGATAGCTACGTGCTATGGGTGTGCGCATGCGTGGGTTTTGAACCCATATGCTGACACCGGGTATTTATCCATGCTCGGATTGCGTTTAGGCTATGATAAGCCTAGAATTGATTGTTAAGATTTAAGCTATGATGTTTCTCATATTTGTAACATTGTGCGAACTATTTGAGTCGTGTTTGAGGTTACATAGAGGTTTAATCTATGAATGAACTTGATAAATGCTATTTTGTGATGAAATTGCCGATTTGAGGTATGATAGCACACTCTGCACATGGCTACACTTTAGCATGTCATTTATACCAGTCCATGAGCATGAGATTCGTTATTCATACATCACATACATGTAATCTTGTTTATTTTCTCCTGTGTGATATGATTGGACTGGATGCATGTGACCACGCCGGGCGGATTGTGTTATTATGCTTGTGACCATGTCGGGCGGATTAGGATATTATGCATATGACCGCGCCGGGCGGATTGTGTTGTTACGTCTGTGACCATGCTGGACAGATTATGATATTGTGCCTGTGGCCACGCTGAGCGGATTGGTATTATTAGCACGTGAGTTGCCCGTGTAGATCCATAAATTGATATTATAGCACGTGAGTTGTCCGTGTGGTTTATATTATAGGCATGTGAGTTGTCCGTGCATCACGTGAGTTGTCCGTGCAGCGTGTGGATACATATCCATCACCTTAAGGTCACCCTCTTATGTTTCATTCTTGATGGTGTACACGCGGATTGTAAGAAACCGACGGTTTTCTGGTTGATGTGATAATATTTAGATAAGGTGACTACACAGCCCCACGAAATCGACTAAGTCATAATTACTACGGTGTACGCCCACACTCCTCAGCTAGCATGTGCGTCACCCCAACACTGATCACATATCACAAAATTCAAGGGTTTATACCCTCAATATCAAGTTTAGAAGTGTTACTTACCTCAAATTGTGAAAATCTCTACTCTAATAAGCCCTTGTCTCGCGAATCGGCCTCCAAATGCCTCGAATCTAGCCACAAACAACCCGATACAGTCAACACAAGCAATAGGAATCAATTCCACATGGAAAAGCTAAGTTCTTAATCAAAAGTCAAAAATTCAACTCCGGGCCCACGTTTGGAATCCAACAAAAGATACAAAATCCGAACATTCATTCAACCACGAGTCCAACCATACCAAAATTACCAAATTCCACTCCAAATTGCCACTCAAACCTCCAATTTTTAATCTCCAATCCCTAGTCCAAAACTCTCAAAATTTCACCTTAAAACACATAAACTAGGTGGGAAAATCAATGGGCCATCAATATTATTGAATAAAAATGATCAAAAGTGACTTATTTCAAGAAATTACTTGAAACCCCTCTAAAAAATCACCTTAATCCGAGCTTGTAAAGTCCAAAAATAAATAAAATCTCGAAACCTGTCAATCTTATGCACTACCAACCTTTTCGCTTCTGCGGCCCAAAACTCCACTCCTGCGGAATCCCTTTTGCGATGAAAACTCCGCTTCTGCGAAATTCACTTAAGCCCTCACAGGTTCGCACTTGCGCTCCAAGCTCCGCACCTGCGGAAGCGCTTCTGCGCCCAGCCATTCGCTTCTGCGAAGCCAGCCTCACTTACCCATCTATACATCTGCGGGATCGCAAATGCGGAAGATCCCTCGCATCTGTGGCCACTGGCCAGCTCCTTCACGCCTGCACTTGCGACCTCTAGCTCACTTTTGCGAGCTTGCATCTGCGACTAATCCCCCGCAGGAGCGTTCACACCGGGAAACTCCCAGCTTCAGCAACTTCCTAAGTCCAAATTCCAATCCAATTTCGATCTGAATCACTCCTGAGGCCTTCGGGACCTCAACAAACATGCCAACAAGTCCTAAAAAACGATACAAACTTAGTTGAGACCTCAAATCACATCAAACAACATCAAAAACATGAATCGCACCCCAACTCAAGCCTACTGAAAACTAATGAATTCCAACTTCTACAATCGATGCCGAAACGTATCAAATAAATCCCGATTGACCTCAAATTTTTCACACAAGTTATAAATGAAACAACGGACCTATTCCAACTTTCGGAACCGAAATCCGAGCCCGATAACCATAAAGTCAACTCTCTGTCAAACTTCTCAACTCTCCAAACTTCTAATTTTCCAACTTTCGTCATTTCAAGCCAAAATCACCTGTGGACCTCCAAATCACTAAGTCCGAGATCACTCCTAAGTCCAAAATCACCGTACAGAGCTATCAGAACTGTCAAAACTCCATTCTGGATCCATTTACACATAAGTCAATATGCGATCAACTCTTTCAACTTGGACTTCCAACCTTGAGACTAAGTGTCCTAATTCATTCTGACACATTAACCAAACCAACCACCCCGGCAAGTTACATAACAACAATTGAGCATAGAATAAGCAGTAAATGGGGGAATAGGGCTATAGCACTCAAAACGACCATCCAGGTCGTTACATCCTCCTCATCTTAAACAAATATTCATCCTTGAACGGGTCTAGAATACTACCTGGAGTCTCAAATAGGTTTTGATATCTGTTCCACATCTCCCGCTCGGTCTCTAGAGTAGCCTCCCCGACTGGCTGACCTCTCCACTGCACCTTCACTGAAGCTATGTTCTTTGACCTCAACTTTTGGACTTGCCAATCCAAAATGGCCACCGGTTCCACATCATAAGTCAAATCACCATTAAACTGAATCGTGCTGAAATCCAAAACATGAGAAGGATCGCCAGCATACTTCCAGAGCATGAAAACATGAAATACTGGATGAACACTCGATATACTAGGTGGAAAGGCATGCTTGTAAGCCACCTCTCCAATGCTCTCCAGCACCTCAAAAGGTCCAATATAATGAGGGCTCAACTTTCCCTTCTTCCTGAACCTCATAACACTCTTCATGGGTGAGACTCTGAGTAGTACCTTTTCCCCCACCATATAAACAACATCACGAACCTTCTGATCGGCGTAGCTCTTCTGTCTAGACTGCTTCATGCGAAGCCGGTCCTGAATCAACTTAACCTTGTCCAAAGCATCCTGAATCAAGTTAGTACCCAATAGCCTAGTCTCACCCAACTCAAACCAACCCACCGGAGACCAACACTGTCTCCAATACAAAGCCTCATATGGAACCATTTGAATGCTCGACTAGTAGCTATTGTTGAAGGTAAACTCTGCAAGCGAAAACGGATCCTAAGAACCCCCGAAATCTATGACACAAGCGCGTAGCATATCCTCCAATATCTGAATAGTGCGCTTGGACTGTCCGTCCGTCTGAGGGTTGAATGTTGTACTCAACTCAACCGGTGTGCCTAACTTTCACTATACTGCTCTCCAAAATTGCGATGTAAACTACGTGCCCTAATATGAAATGATGGACACCGGCATACCGTGAAGGCGAACAATCTCGCGAATGTAGATCTCAGCCACCGCTCCGAATAATAAGTAGTCCCAACTAGAATGAAATGCTCGGACTTGGTCAACCAATCCACAATCACCCAAATAGCATCAAACTTCCTTGAAGTCCGTGGGAGCCCAACTACGAAATCCATGGTGATAAGCTCCTATTTCACTCTAGAATCTCAAGCCTCTAAAGCAGTCCACTCGGTCTCTGATGCTCATACTTCACATGCTGACAATTTAGGCACCAAGCTACAAATCTCACTATGTCTTTCTTCATCCTTCTCCACCAATAGTGATGCCTCAAGTCGTGATACATCTTTGCGACACCTAGATGAATGGAATACCACGAACTGTGGGCCTCCTCAGAAATCAACTCACGCAGCCCATCCACATTTGGCACACAAATCCGACCCTGCATCCACAAACATCCCATCATCTCTAATAGTAGCATCCTTGGCATCACCATGTTGAACCTGCTCTCTGATGCAATCATATAAGGAGGACCGAGAAATCAAACAAGCTAGAACCCGACTGGGCTCCGAAATATCTAATCTCACGAACTGGTTGGCCAAGGTCTGAAAATCTGATGCAAGCAGTCTCTCACCTATCGAAATAAATGCAAGGCTGCCCATACTCACTGCCTTTCTACTCAAGGCATTGACTACCACATTGGCCTTCCTGGGATGATACAGAATGGTAATGTCATAGTCCTTTAGCAGCTCCAACCATCTCCGCTACCTCAGAGTAGATCCTTCTATTTGAACAAGTGCTGGAGACTCCAATGATCCATAAATACCACATAAGCACACCGTAAAGATAATGCCTCAAATCTTCAATGCATAAATGATGGCTGCCAACTCTAAATAATGAACATGGTAGTTCTTCTCATGAGGCTTCAACTGACACGAAGTATATGCAATCACTCTACCCTCCTGCATCAGGACAACCCAATACCGATCCGAGAAGCATCAAAATACACTATATAAGAGCCTAACACTGAAGATAAAATTAGGACTGGAGTTATGGTCAAGGTAGTCTTGAGCTTCTGAAAGATCTCCTCACACTCATCCAACAACCTGAATGGAGCACCCTTCTGGGTCAACCTAGTCAAAGGCACTGCGATACACGAGAAACCCTCCATGATCGACGATAATATCCGGCCAAGCCGAGAAAACTCTAAATCTCAGTAGCTGAGGACGGTCTGGGCCAACTCTGAACCGCCTCTATATTCTTTGGATCTACCTTAATCCTCTCACTGGACACCACGTGCCCCAAGAATGCCACCGAACTTAGCCAAAACTCACACATGGAGAACTTGGCATAAAGCTTCTCCTCCCTCAACCTCTGTAGTACAACCCTCAAATGTTGGGCATGCTCCTCTTGGCTACGTGAGTACACCAGGATATCATCAATGAATACTATGACAAACTAATTAAGATATGGCTGAAATACATTGTTCATCAGATGCATGAATGTTGCTGGGGTGCTAGTCAGCCCAAAATACATCAAAAGGAACTCATCGTGACCATAGCGGGTCTTGAATATCGTCTTTAGAATATTCGAGTCCCGAATCTTCAACTGGTGATACCCAGACCTCAAGTAAATCTTAGAGAACACCTCGCTCCCTAAAGCTGGTCAAATAGATCATCAATGTGCGGCAAAGGATACTTGTTCTTGATTATAACTTTGTTCAACTGCCTATAGCCGATGCACATCCGCATAGTACCATCCTTCTTCTTCACAAAAAGAACTGGTGCACCCCAAGGCGACACGTTAATAAACCCCTTATCAAGAAGCTCCTGAAGTTGCTCTTTCAATTCTTTCAACTTTGCTGGTGCCATACGGTATGGAGGAATAGATATGGGCTGAGTGCTGGTACCAAATCAATACCAAAGTCAATGTCCCTATCGGGTAGCATGCTCGGCATGTCAGCAGGAAACACATCTGGAAAGTTTCACACCACTGGAACAGAATCAATAGTAGGAGTATCAGCACGAATATCTCCCACAAAGGCCAAATATGACAGACACCCCTTCCCAACCATCCGTTGGGCCTTCAGATAAGAAATCACCCTACTCGATCCACGGATATCCCGGCATCGCCAATGTCACGGTCTTAGCATGACAATTCAGAATAGCATGGCATGGAGACAACCAATCCATACCCAATACCACATTAAAATCAATCATACTAAGCAATAAGAGGTCAACTCTAGTCTCAACTACCCAAAAGGTCACCACACACGACCGATACACACGGTCCACAATAATAGTATCACCCATCGACGTAGATACATGAATGGGTGAAACTAAGGACTCACGGGGCTAATCCAAATAACTAGCAAAATATAATGATACATACGAATAAGTAGAACCAGGGTTAAATAATATAGAAGCATCCATATGGCAAACTGAGACAATACCTGTGATCACTGTATCTGAAGCAATAGCCTCTGGCCGGGCAAGAATAGCATAGAATCGAGCCTGACCGTCACCTGATCGGCCTCCCCTCTAGGGCGACCTCTAACTGCCTGAGCCCCACCCCGAGCTGGCTGAGCGGGTGATGAAGTAACTGGTGCGAAAGTCGTAGCCTGACTCCTCTGCTGAACTAGACCTCCCGAAAGGCGGGGACAATGCCTCTTCACATGGCCAAACTCACCACACGCAAAACAACCCTGCTCTGACAATGGCGGAAAGAACTAAAGTGGACCTCGAGAACCAGAATAACCACTAGAGGAACCTGGTGCAGATGAACCATGAACTAATGGAGCACGAGATGAACTCTGAGCTGGGAGTGCACTGAGGGATGATAGACCCGGGCGAGCACTGTATGAACCATGGCTAGTTGATGCGCCACGATGAACCGGACGAGCCACCTGAGCGGGTCTATAAGGATGAACCTTGCTGTGGTGGGAATGACCCCCAGAAGAAACACCGCTGAAACCCCCCAAACCACGATTCTTGGCCTCCCTCTCCTTATGCTCCTGACTACGAATTAGCTCTAGCTGCCGAGCAATATCAACAACCTCGTTGGACATAGCACCTGATACATTCTCGAGTCATAACAAAGCGCAGTCCATAGTTGAGGCCATAAACTCCTAATCCTCCCCTCTCTGTGGGAACCAACCAAACTGTATGACGAGCCAACTCTAAAAATCTCATCTCATATTGGGCCACAGACATTCCCCCCTGGCGTAGCTGCTCAAACTACCTACGCAACTCCTCCCTATGGGTCGGTGGCACAAACTTCTCCAAGAAGAGAAGGAGAACTCGTGCCATGAAAGTGGTGCAACACCAGCTGGCCTGCTCCGCTCATAGGTCTCCCACCATTTGAAGGCTACACCGTCAGCTGAAAAATAGTAAATGAGACCCCACTAGTCTCTAGAATACCCGTCATGCGAAGAATCCATTGGCACCTATCCAAAAAGTCTTGAGCATCCTCTGACTTAGCCCCACTGAATGATGGAGGCTTGAGCCTCCCAAACCTCTCTAGTCTCTTCTGCTTCTCATCACTCATAATGGGACCCATCTGGGCCTGATCAACTCCAACTGGTAGGGCTGGTAGTATCCCCAGTGTCTGAAGTCCCTGCACCACCTGCTCTGAGTACGTGCAGCGGGAGTCTGAGCACCTCCCTAGACCTGAGAAGTCGCTAGTGCACCCTGAACTGAAACAACCTGAGCGAGGCTAATGGCTAATGCAAACAGTAAATATCTGGGCCAAAGCCTCCTGAAGGCCTAGAATCACAATAGGCACAACTGGTGCCTAAGCTGGTCCCACCGACTCAACTACATCTGGAATTTACTCTAAGCTGGAGCAACTGGTGGATCTATAAGTGCTGCTCTAGCTGCTGTACGAGCTGCACCTCGGCCTCTACCGCGACCCCGACCTCTCGTGGCCCAAGCTGGTGGTACTAGTGCCCGTCCGCCACAATCCGGTAGCATGTGTCCTCACCATTTGTGAGAGAATAGAATAACAGAAGTTTAATTCCCGGAATCAACAAATTCGCACGACAAAAATACAAGAATGTGAAGTTTTCCTAAGGGTTCGCAACCTCTTGAGATTAAGTACATACGTCTATGTACCCATCCGCAAGATTCTACTAAACTTGCTCATGAATCGTGAGCAACTATGTAACCTAGGCTATGATACCATCTTGTCACGATCCAAATCTCACATATCGTGATGGGGCCTATTACAATACTAGGCAAGCCGACATTCATAATAAACCCACGCATTTTTAAATTTGGAAAAACATAGCAATATCAGTTCGAAAGAAAATCTCATAACTACTGAATGAAAACACCGTAACTCAATACAGAAGTTCCCAAAATCCGGATGTCACTTAGTACATGAGCATCTATACAATGACACGGTCTGACAACTGAAACACTATCTAGGAAGGTAGAACAGTATAAACAAAACTAAAGATAAAGGAGGAGAGTCAAGGTTTGCGGACGCCAGGGAAGCTACCTCGATAATCTCCAAACTGATGAAGCTCCAAAAATCAGCAACTACCGTGCCTAGAAGTACCTGGATCCACACACAAGGTGCAGACTGTAGCGTGAGTACAACCAACTCAATAAGTAACAAGTCTAACCTTCGGGGCTGAAAGCAGTGATGAGCTCAACCAATGCAGTTCAAATTACAGGATTCAACAGTATAGAAATGAGGGGAAATAGGACAATAATATCTCAGAGCAAACTCATAATTTGTTCATACGCAGTGTATGAAATGTAGACATGCTTTCAGGTAAACAATTAAGCTCAAGTACGGATAAAATATGCCAAGTCTAAATGATATGAGGAATATGACATCTTTATAGCTATATGCCAATATGCATATCGTATGTGATGCAACACAATAAAAGCCTCACGTAATTACACTCTCAGAGTACTCAACTGATTGTCTCAATTCTCACTAATCACACTCAGTCACTCAACACTATACGGTACCCACTGCAGCATGCAGCCTAATCCCATCGTGAATCAATATAACCCGCACTCACTGTTGGTGTGTCAGACTCCGGAGGGGCGGATCCTGCCTAAGCGCTAATAATTCTTGTTGCAGCGCGCAGCCCGATCCTATCATGAATCAATAATTACTACTGATAAATCATTAATACCTACTTCTTGCAGGCCGATCCTATCATGAGTCAATAGTACCTACTGCGGCGTGCACCCCGATCCCATCAATATCACTCACAAACAGGCCCTCGGCCTCACTCAGTCATCTGTCTCTCCAGTTTCTTGGGCTCACAACACTCATGCCAAGCAGCCCAAATTAATGATATATGATGTTATAATAAATGATATCAGTGACTGAGATATGATATGCAATGATGAATGAGACTGAATATAAAACTGCAAATTTAAGCAACTAACTCAACAACAAAAGAATGACCATTATGGGTCCCAATAGTATCAATACATAGCCTAAACATGATTTCTAATATAAATCACAGCTAAAGTGCTCTATACATAGAGTACAATAATAATATTCAGATAAGGTGACTACACAGCCCCACAAAATCAATTAAGCCATAATTACTACGATGTACGCCCACACGCCCGTCACTTAGCATGCGCGTCACCCCAACACCGATCATATATCACGTAATTCAGGAATTTATACCCTCAGAACCAAGTTTAGAAGTGTTATTTACCTCAAACTGTGCAAATCTTTACTCCAATAAACCCTTGTCTCACGAATCAGCCCACGAATGCCTCAATTCGAGCCACAAACAACCCGATATAGTCAACACAAGCTATAGGAATCAATTTCATATGAAAAAAAAAGTTCTTAATCAGACGTCAAAAAGTCAACTCCAGGCCCACATCTCGGAATCCAACAAAGGTTACAAAATATGAATACCCCTTCGACCAATAGTCCAACCATACCAAAATTACCAAATTTTGACTCCAAATCGCCACTCAAACCTCCAATTTTCACTCTCCAATTCCTAGCCCAAAACTCCCAAAATTCCACCTTAAAACACATAAACTAGGTGGGAAAATCAATGTGTCATCAATAATTATTGAATAAAAATGATCAAAAGTGGCTTACCGCAACAAATCACTCGAAACCCCTCTCAAAAATCGCCTTAATCCAAACTTGCAAAGTCCAAAGATGAATAAAATCTTGGAACCCTTCAATATTATACACTGCCAGGCTTTTCGCTTCTGTGGCCCCAAACTCCGCACCTTGTGGAATCTCTTTTGCGATGAAAACTCTACTTCTGCAGAATTCACTTATGCCCTCACAAGTTTGCACCTGCGCTCCAAACTCCGCACATGCGGAAGCGCTTCTGTCCCCAGTCATCCACTTCCGCGAAGCCAACCTCACTTACCCATCTCTGCATCTGCGGAGCCTTGCTCGTATTTTGCAGGCTCGGAGATGCGGAAAATCCCTCGCATCTGCGGTCACTAGCCAGATCCTTCATGCCCACACTTGTTACCCCTGGCTCGTTTCTGCGAGCTCGCATTTGCGATGAATCCCCCGCAGGTGCGTTCACACCAGAAAACCCCAGCTTCAGCAACTTCCTAAGTCCAAATTTCAATCTGATTTCAATCTGAATCAGTCCCAAGGCCTCCGATACCTCAACCGAACATGCCAACAAGTCCTAAAATACGATACTAACTTAGTCGAGGCCACAAATCACATCAAACAACATCAAAAACTCAAATCGCACGCCAATTCAAGCCTAATGTAAACTAATGAATTCCAACTTCTACAATCAATGTCGAAACCTATCAAATCAATCCCGATTGACCTCAAATTTTGCATAAAAGTCATAAATGACACAATAGACATATTCCAACTTCCGGAACCAAAATCCGAGCCTGATAACCACAAAGTCAACTCTCAGTCAAACTTCTCAACTCTCCAAACTTCTAATTTTCCAACGTTCGCCATTTCAAGCCAAAATCACCTACGGATCTCCAAATCACTATCCGGACACACTCCTAAGTCCGAAATCACACATACAGAGCTATTGGGACCGTCAAAACTCCATTCAGAATCCATTTACACATAAGTCAACATTCGGTCAACTCTTTTAACTTAGACTTTCAACCTCGGGACTAAGCATTCCAATTCATTTTGAAACATCCCTAACCAAACGAACTATTCCTGAAAGTTACATAATGACAATTGACCATCAAATAAGCAATAAATGGTGGAACAGGACTATAACACTTAAAATCACCGGTCGAGTCGTTACATGAGTTATCCATGCGGTCGATATTATTAGCACGTGAGTTATCCGTGCAACGTGAGGATACAGATCCATCCCCCTAGGGTCACCCTCTCATGTTTCTCTCTTGATGGCATACACGTGGATTGTGAGAAACCGACGGGTTTTTGATTGATGAAAACTCTGGGAAAGATGGTTACTGTTATAGGATTGCTTGCGTGCCGCAACAGGCTGATATTTTGTTATTCCATTTCATCTTTACTTGAAATTTCCTCAACTATTTACCTAATCTTATTGACTGGCAAAACACTTTAAAACAAAGAATTGTGAACATCAAAGTGATTTTACCTGAGATCTCCTGTTTTGGTCATGTATCTGTTCTATACTTGTTGAAATTATGAACGACACAGGTGTTAGTGAGTTTCATCCATAGTTTTTGCTTCTTTTACCTCACCAATATTAGTTAGGATACTTATTGAGTACATGAGATCGGTTGTACTCATACTACACTTCTGCACCATGCGTGCAGATCTTGGAGTTGTTACTGCTGTTTATGGCATGAGCTAGCATTGAAGATGTACCCGCGTTCCACTTATGGCTATCACTTGTCCGTGGTAGCTTTAGATTTGAATAATGTTCATGTACAATCCAAACAGATGTGGTAATTATTTCTGTTCAATTTTTGTAAGACTCTAAATCTTAAAAGATCATGATTCGTACTACCAGTCCTTGGATTGTTGTATAAAAGTTAAGTTTATTTCATCATTATTATCTCAGTAAATCTCATTTGAAATTGGATTATTGTTAAATTGGCTTACCTAGCAGGTTGTGTTAGGTGCCATCATAACTAATTGGATTTTGGGTCGTGACAAAATTCTACAAAGTCATCATGTGATAATAGACATGAAAAGTGGATAAAATCACAATTCGTATTGCATGACCTCAAAACACCATAAAATAAACTTGAAAGTCATAATGTGTATCGATTACTAGGTTGTTACCAATGGTTCTACCAAATTTCAGGCCAATAAAAGTCTATCGCATAAATTTCACAAAATTAAAATGTACCAATACACATGAAAAAAGTGGATATAGTTATAATTTCGTGTTGCACAACCCCGAAATACCAAAAAAATAAACACGAAAGTCTTTGAGAAGTAATGAGTATTGGTCACTAGGATGTTTCCTATGGACCTAAAAAACTTCTGGCCAATCAGAGTTTGTCACAATTCTACAAAATCAGCTTGCGCTAATACACACAAAAAATTGATATAATCACAAGTTCGTGTTGTGTGACCTTGAAACTCCACAAAATAATCGAAAGTTATAGCAAAGCTATGAGTATTGATCATTAGGTTGTTTCCTATGGACCTATGAAATTTCAGGTCGATAAATCTCCATCAATTTTGTATTAACACACCAAAAAAAAAGTGGATATAGGCATAAATTCGTGTTGCACGACCCCAGAATACCAAAAGATGAACCAAAAACACCAAAAATCAACGTTAGTCATGGGTAAGAAAAGAGTATTGATCTCTAAGTTGTTTCCTGTAGACCTACAAAATTTCAGGATAATCACAGTCTGTCAAAAAAATTCTACAAAATCAGCATGTACTAATACATACAAAAAAGTAGATATGATCGTAATTCGTGTTTCATGACCTCGATACAACATAAAATAAACTCGAAATTAGTGTCAAAGAAATGAGGATTGTTTACTAGGCCATTTCCAATGGACCTACAAAATTTAAGACCAATTAGAGTGTAAAAATCTACAAAATCAGCATGTGCTAATACACATGAAAAAAGTGGATATAATCACAATTTCGTGTTCCGTAACCTTGAGATGCCATAAAATAAACTCAAAAGTCATGGCAAAGCTACGTGTAACGGTCACTAGGTCATTTTCTACAAAAGTATTGGTCACTACAAAATTAATGTGTGCTAATACAGGTGTAAAAGTAGATATGATCATAATTTCGTGTTGCATGACCTTGAAATGCAATAAAATAAACTCAAAAATAGTGTCAAAGCATTAAGTATTTCTTACTAGGTCGTTTATAATGAATCTACAAAATTTAGGGACAATCGAAGTCTGTCAAAAAATTCTACAAAATCAGCATGTGCTAATATGTACGAGAATATGTTCGTGTTGCGTGACTTAAAACACTATAAAATAAGCCCGAGAGTCATGGTGAAGCATTGGGTATTGGTACTAGGCCGTTTCCAACAGACCTGCAAAATTTCAAGCTAATCAGAGTCCGTTAAAAAGTTCTACAAAATGAACATGTACTAATACACATAAAAAAAATGGATATGTCATAATTTGTATTGCATGACTCTAAGACACCAAAAAATTAACCCGGAAGTCATGGAAAAGAAATGAGTATTGCTCATTAGGCCGTTTCCTAAGGACCTACAAAATTTCAGGCCAATCGAAGTTCGTAAAAAAAATTCTACAAAATCAGTATGTGTGTGTGTGTGTATATATATATATATATAAAATCATAAATTCGTGTTGCATGACCTCGAAATACCATGAAATAAACTCGAAAGTCATGGCGATGCAATGAGTATTGGTCACTAGGCCATTTGCAATGGACCTACAAAATCTAAGGCGAATTAGAGTTTGTCAAAAAAAAATCTACAAAATCAACATATACTAATACACATGAAAAAAATGAATATAGTCATTAATTCATATTACATGACCGAAAACACAAAAAAATCAACCCAAAATGCCAAAAAAAACAGCATTAGTCTTGGAAAAGCAATAAGCATTGGTCACTAAGCCGTTTTCTATGGTCTAACAAAATATTAGGCCAATCAAAGTCCGTCAAAAAATTCTACAAAATCACCTTATACTAATACACATGAAAAATTTGATCCGCTCTTGGGTTCATAACCGGTCCTATTGAATTAGTTGCACATGAGTCCGGCCTTCTCAGGGTCGGGATTCCCTTTACCGAGATTCCTCCGGAGAGACAGACAGAGAGGGGACGCTTTCATACTTGCTAACTCCTAGGATGAGAAGTAGGTCCCTTGTTTTTGGCAGGAAGAGTTCTAGTCTTTCCACTTGGATTTGGAACCTACATGATGATGCTCATGATTTCGAAAGCCATACCAATGATTGGGAAGAGATCTCTCGAAAAGTATTTAGTGCAATGAACAACATGATCTTGACCTATCATTTGTTCAGTTTGGCTCTTCTTGGACTTGCTTGACTTGTCCGGAAAAAAGAGGAGAAGTGCTAGGACCGCACTAGAAGGTTGCTCATTCCAGCGGATCCATTGTTTTATGCGGCAATGCAATGCAGCTGAAAAAATTCCTCTTCTTACAGTCAAGTGACTTTCATCTCCTCTGGCACGCCCTAGTCGAGCGGTCCTCGCTTGCACAAGCAAGCAAATTAGCTCCCTCATTCTCTTATTGTGCCGGCTGGCCTACCCCCGCCTTAAAGGATCCCAATTCATCACCCTCATCTCCAACTTATTCGTGGTTTTAAGGTTTGCTGGTTGATTTCATTATCATAAAGCGGGGCCAAAATTGGCTTGGTTTCAAGATGCTGAATCTATGCTGAATCATCGGAGTGTTGAGTGTTGTTATGTTAGCTGGTGCCAAGTTTATCAACGTTTTGAAAAATGATAAAAAGAAGGATACCCCTATTGTCACTCCAAAAAATGCTCCCTATTGAACTGGACAATCAGTGGCTCTCTCAAAAGGGCTACAAATGTTAATGATCCTTCTACATGACGATTCCACCTTTCTCGACATGTCACCTTTTTCGAACATGTGCCTTACTATGGAGCACGTTTGTGAGACCTTAGTCGGGATGCATATGCGAGTCAACCTGCGAGCATGGAAGAGCATGGTACCGCCACCCCTCTCTAAGTAAAGTAAAATTATAAATTCGTGTTGCATGACTTCGAAACGCTGGAAAATATACTCGAATTCATAGAGAAGCAATGGGTATTGGTCACTAGAACTTTTTCAATGGACCTACAAAATTTCAAGCCAGTCAAAGTTCGTTATAAAAATTATACAAAATCAGCGTGTACTAATAATACACACGAAAAAGTGGATCTAATTATAAATTAGTGTTGCATCTCAAAAATCCAAAAAATAAAGTCGAAGTTCATGGCAAAGTAATGAATTTTGGTCAGCTGGTCATTTCCGATGGACCTAGAAAATTTTGAGGCCAATCAGAGCTCGTCAAATTTTTTTGCAAAATAAACATGTAACTAACACACACACACACAAAAATGGATATAGTCATAAATTCGTGTTGCATGACCAGAACACCAAAATATGAAACCGAAAGTCATGGTGAAACAATGGATATTAGTTTCTAGGCCTTTTTCTTTGGGCCTACAAAATTTCAGGCCAATAAAAAATCGTCAAAAAAATTCTACAAAATCAACATATACTAGTACACACGAAAAAGTAAATATAGTCATAAATTCGTGTACATGACTCTGAAACCCCAAAATATGAACCCGAATATCATGGTGAAGCAATGAGTGTTGGTCGCTAGGTCGTTTTCAATAGAACTATAAAATTTCAGGCCGACTAGATTCCGTGAATTTTTTTGTTTATAAAATCATCATGTGATAATGCACACGAAAAAGTGAATATAATTAAATTCGTATTGCATGACGTCGAAAGGCTATAAAATGAACTCGAAAGTCATGGTGAAGCTATGAGTATTGTTCTCTAGGCCGTATCGTATAGCCCTACAAATTATCAATTTAAGCCCGTTAAACAGATTTACAAAATCAACATATATTAATACATACGAAAAAGTGGATATAATCATAAATTCATATTGTATGACATTGAAACGCCATTAAATGAACTCGAAAGTCATAGTGAACTAATGAGTATTGATCACTAGGTCATTTCTAATGGACCTACAAAATTTAAGGCCAATCATAATCCGTCAAAAAACTTTTACCAAATAAACATGTACTAATACACACGAAAAAGAAGTTATAGACATAAATTTGTGGGGCATGAGCCCAAAACATGAAAAACATAACCCGAAATGACAAAAAGCAATGTTCGTCACGGCGAAGCGATGAGTATTAGTCACTAGGCCGTTTCCTATAGTCCTAAAAAAAATCAAGCCAATCACATTCCGTTAGTTTTTTACAGAATGAGCTTGTACTAATAGAAACAAAAAAGTGGATATAATCATAAATTAGTGTTGCATGACCTCGAAACGCAGAAAATGAACTCGCAGGTCATGGTGATGCAATGACTATTGGTCACTCTGTCATTTATCTTGGACCTACATAATTTTTGGCCAATTAGAGTCCATCAATTTTCTTTACAAAATCACCATATACTAATTATACATAAAAAGTGGATCTAATCATAAATTCATATTGCAAGGCCTCTAAACTCAAAAAATGAACTCGAAATTCATGGCGAAGCAATGTGTATTAGTCACTAGGATGTTTTCAATGGACCTACATCATTTCAGGCCAATCAGAGTCCATTTTTTTTTTTTATACAATATCAACATGTACAAATACATATGTAAAACGGGATATAGTCATAAATTTGTATTGCATGATCCCAAAAAATCAAAATAAAATCAAAATTCATGGCGAAGCAATGAATATAGGTCACTAGGTCGTGTCATATGGACCTACAGAATTTCAAAACAATTAGAGTCTGTCAAAAAAAACTCTACAAAGTCAGCATGTGCTAATATACACTAATTTGTGATGCATGATCCCGAGACGCAATAAAATGAACTCAAAATTCATGGCAGAGCTATTAGTATAGATCACTAGGCCGTTTCCTATGGACCTACAAAATTTCAGACCAATCAAAGTCCGTCAAAAATATTCAACAAAAGTAGTATGTACTAATATATACGAAAAAATGGATATAATCATAAATTCGAGTTGCATGACCTCGAAACGCCAAAAATGAACTCGAAATTTATGGCGAAGAAATGAGTATCGGTCACTAGGCCGTTTCCAATGGACTTATAAAATTTGAGATTAATCAAAATATGTTAAAAAAATCTTCAAAATCAACATATACTAATACATACGAAAAAGTGGATATCGTCATAATTCGTGTTGTACGACTTTGAGATACTAAATATTAAACTCAAAAATTCATGGTGAAGTAATGAATATTGGTTACTGGGGTGAATATATGAACCTACGAAATTTTAGGTCAATCAGAGTCCGTCAAATTTTTTTACAAAATTAACATGTACTAATACACATGAAAAAGTGGATATAATCATATATTCGTGTTGTATGACCTCGAAACGCCACACAATGAGTTCAAAAGTCATGGCGAAGCAGCGAGTATTGGTCACTAGGTCATTTTTAATGAACCTACAAAATTTTAGGCCAATCGAAATCCGTAAAAAAGTTATACAAAATCAACATGTATTAATGCCCATAAAAAAGTGAATATAGTCATAAATTTGTATTGCATGACCCTGAAATACCAAAAAATAAAATCGAAACTCATGACAAAACACTGAGTATTGATCTAAGCCATTTTCTATGGACCTACAAAATTTTAGGCCAGTCAAAGCCCGTCAAATTTAAAAAAAAAAAAAATTAGCATGCGTTAATATACACGAAAAAAGTGTATATGATCACAAATTTGTGATACATGACCTCGAAACGCTTTAAAATGAACTCGAAAGTCATGACAGGCCGATAAGTATTGGTTACTAGGTCGTTTCCTATGAACCTACGAAATATCAGGCCAACAATAGTCCGTCAAAAGAATTCTACAAAAGTAGCATATACTAATACACATGAACAAGTAAATATAATCATAAATTTATATTGCATGACCTTGAAATACAAGAAAATAAACTCGAAAGTCATGACGAAGAAATGAATATTGGTTACTAGGCTGTTTCCAAAGGACTTATAAAATTTAAGGCTAATCAAAGTTTGTCAAAAAAATTGTACAATATTAACATGTACTAATACACACGAAAAATGTAGATATAGTCAAAAATTCATATTGCATGACTCCAAAATCCTAAAATGAACTCGGATGTCACGGCGAAGTAATGAGTATTGGTCATTAGACCATTTCCTATGGACCAACGAAATTTCAGGCCATCAGAGTCCTTCAAAAGAATTCTACAAAACCAGCATATACTAATACATACAAAAAGTGATACAATCATAAATTCGTGTTACATGACCTCATAAATGCCATAAAATGAGCTTGAAAGTTATGGCGAAGCAATGAGTACTGGTCACTAGGCCGTTTTCAATGGACCTACAAAATTTCAAGTCAATTAGAGTCCGTCACAAAAATTCTACAAAATTAACATGTACTAATACACATAAAAAAATGGATATAGTCATAAATTCGTAATCCATGACCCCGAAACACCAAAAATGAACCCGAAAGTCATGATGAAGAAATGAGTATTGGTCACTACGCCCTTTTTAAGGACCTATAGAATTTCAGGTCAATCAGACACAGTAAAAAAATTCTACAAAACCGGAATGTGCTAATATACACGAAAACTGAATACAATCACAAATTTGTATTGCATGACCTCGAGACACCATAAAACGAACTCGAAAGTCATGGTGACGCTATGAGTATTGGTCACTAGGCCATTTCCTATGGACCTACAAAATTTAAAACCATTCAGAGTCCGTCAAAAAAATTCAACAAAATCAGCATATATAATACACATAAAAAAGTGGATATGACTATAAATTCATGTTGGATGACCTCGAAATGCTATAAAATGAACTTGAAAGTCATGGCGAAGCATTAAGTATTAGTCACTATGTCGTTTCCATTGAACTTACAAAATTTAAAACAAATTAGAATTCGTCAAGAAAAATTACACAAAATCTATATCACAGATACATTCTATTCAGTATTATTCTTATACGCCGTATCAACCGATCTCTAAAACCCATCTATAATCAAAGTAGAGCTCGTTTGGATTAGCCGATTGTAAATAGCTGATAAGCTTGAAATGCTGAAAAGTTTTTTTTAGGTGTTGAAACTGATTTTTAAAATAAGCATTTACATGTTTGGATAGAAGTGCTGAAACTGATAATAAGCAGTTGATGTGTTTGATAAAAGAGTGTCGATAAGCTATTCTTTGGTAAAATGACTAAAATGCACTTGATTTTTTTTCCAAAAGATTATAAATTAAAAAATTTATTTCTAAAGAAAAGAATTAACAACGAATATAGAATGAAGAAAAAGTCAGAAAATTTATTTTGAAAAAAGTATTTTATGAATTAGAAACTATTATTAAGGATAAACTAGTAAAATTGTTGGTCAAACTAAAAGTTCTTGTAAGCTGAAAAGTCATAAGTCGAGTAATGCTTATAAGCACTTTGAGTATTTATCAAACGCATAAATAAGCTAAAAAGTAATTATAAGCATGTTTTGACCATCTTATAAGGTTAGCCAAACCAAGTCTTATACACCCAAAAAGAAATAAATCAGCTTACTTTTTAAAACATTAACAGCAATTTGCTTCAGAAAGTTCACATTCCCGCCAAACCTATATATTGCCCACAGCACTCCACTCTGAAGCAAATTCTCAAATGATTTACAGAACCATAGCATCCACAGCTCAAAGAGACAGAAGCTTCTTCGTAAGCCTAATAAACCAAGCCACCACACTCTCACACCTCAATCAAACTCACGCCCATTTAATCCGCCATAACCTAAGTTCTGATCTCATTACAATCACAAAACTCACTCACAAGCTTTTTGACTTTAAAGACACTTCTAAAGCCAAAAATGTATTCTTTAGCTTCAATAAAACTAACCCACCTGATCTTTTTCTTTATAATGTACTTATTAGAGGCTACTCAAAAAACAATTTGCCTTATGAATCTTTGTCCCTTTATTTACAACTTATCAAGAATACAACACTGAAACCTGATAATTTTACGTTTGCGTTTGTCGTTTCAGCTTTTTCTTCAAATGGGTTTGAAAAAGTTGGGATTTTGATTCATGGGCATGTGTTAGTTAGTGGGTTTAGCAAAGATGTGTTTGTTGGGTCAGCTTTAGTGGATATGTACATGAATTTTTCAAGAATTGGTCATGCGTATAAGGTGTTCGATGAAATTACTGAACGGGATGGCGTTTTGTGGAATACAATGGTTTCTGGGTTGGTAAGGAATTGTTGTTTTGAGGAGAGTATTCGGGTTTTTAGCGATATGGTAGCGAGGGGGACGAGGTTTGATTCTACTACGTTGGCCGTGGTTCTTACGGCTGTTGCTGAATTGCAAGAGTTGAGGAATGGAATGTTGATACATTGTTTGGTTGTTAAAATGGGTTATCATAGTCATGAGTATGTTCTTACTGGTTTAATTTCTTTGTATTCGAAATGTGGTGATGTTTCCGCGGCTAAATTGTTGTTTGGGATGATAAGAGAGCCGGATTTGATCTCGTGTAACGCGATGATTGCTGGTTTCTGTTTTAATAATGAGAATGAATCTTCGGTGAGGTTATTTAGAGAATTGCTTGTTCAGGGGGAGAAAGTTAATTCAAGTACCATTGTTGGTTTGATTCCTGTTTCTTGTCCTTTTGGTCATCTGAACCTCACATGTTCTATCCATGGGTTTTGTGTGAAATCTGGGATGGTCTCAAATCCTTCAGTTTCTACTGCTTTGACTACGGTTTACAGCCGACTCAATGAAATGGAATTAGCTCGGAGGCTCTTTGATGAATCCCCACAAAAAAGCTTAGCTTCATGGAATTCCATGATATCTGGTTATGCCCAAAATGGGTTGACAGAGATGGCTATATCGCTGTTTCGCGAAATGCAGAAGTTGGACATACATCCAAATCCTGTCACAATCACGAGTATACTTTCTGCATGTGCTCAACTTGGAACATTAAGTATGGGAAAATGGGTCCATGACTTAATAAAGAAAGAGAAATTTGAGTCAAACATTTATGTATTAACAGCTTTAGTTGACATGTATGCGAAGTGTGGGAACATTGAGGAGGCGCGGCAAGTATTTGACAGCATCGTGGAGAAAAATGTGGTTACTTGGAATGCCATGACTTCAGCTTATGGTCTCCATGGACGTGGTCGAGAAGCACTGGTATTGTTTGATCAAATGCTTGATTCTGGAGTTTCCCCAACTGGCGTCACTTTCCTTTGTGTCTTGTATGCTTGTAGTCATGCCGGCTTAGTAGAAGAAGGTGAGAAATTGTTCCACTCTATGATTCATGATCATGGCATTGAACCTTTATCTGAACATTATGCCTGCATGGTGGACCTTTTGGGCCGAGCTGGAAAGTTAGAAAATGCATTGGAATTTATTTATAGGATGCCTCTTGAGCCAGGTGCAGCCGAGTGGGGTGCATTACTCGGTGCATGCATGGTCCACAAAAACATGGATTTGGCTCGCTTGGCTTCGGATAAGTTATTTGCGTTGGACATGGGAAGTGTTGGATACTATGTTTTACTTTCAAACATCTACTCAGCAGATCGTAATTATTTTCAAGCTGCTTCAGTTAGGAAAGTTCTTAAGAACAAGAATTTAGCAAAGACCCCTGGGTGCACTTTAATTGAGGTTAATGGACACCAGCATGTCTTTACATCCAGCGACCAGTCACATCCTCAAGCAGCGGCTATTTATGCAAAGCTGGAGGAGCTGATGGAAAAGATGAGGGAGGCTGGATTTCACACTGAGACCAGCACAGCGTTGCATGATGTTGAAGAAGAAGAGAAGGAGTTGATGGTCCAAGTTCATAGTGAGAAGTTAGCTATTGCTTTTGGGCTTTTAACATCTGAACCTGGAACTGAAATCAGAATCATCAAGAACCTAAGGGTTTGTGTGGATTGCCATAATTTCACCAAGTTTGTCTCCAAGGTTACGGACAGAGTTATTGTTGTAAGGGATGCCAACAGGTTTCATCATTTCAAAGATGGGGAGTGTTCCTGTGGAGATTATTGGTAAAAGGACTTTTTACTGCCAAGGATCTTTAATCAGCTTTTTAGGAGCAATATGGAGGTTAATGGAGCCAGTTTGTGTTTACCTTGTGCATAGATCTGATTCTTATAGGAACAAGGACAAGAGGATAGCTCAATCACTTGTCGCACGTGCAATGTCAAAGGTTCAAGTTTATCGATGCCATTATTTGCTGTTTATTTGAAGTACGCAACACGGTTTGGCTCATAAGGAAAGGCCTAAAGGAATCTTTTGCTTGTAAAATACTGCTTTGAGTACAATGCAGTTTAGCGAAGAGTGTAATCTCTTCTTTGGTCATGAAAACTGGTTGTTTTCAGAGGTTTACATGATTTTAGTTTGTCTGGGCAAAATCAATAAAGACCATCATATGTCACAGATTTTATCCTTACATTAAGACAGCACTTGATATTGCAAGAACAGCAGTCTTTCATTTCTTTTTCCTTCCACCCCTTTGTTAGCTTTCGAGTTATGTTGATTAAATGTAATCCATACAAATGTATAGAAGAGCAGGATATCAACTGAAAGTTATTTTGGATCAAATAGGCATATCTAGGTTGAGCTCTTATACACATTTTTCCTTACTCATATGATATCTCATTTCTCTTAATCTTATTTTTCCAAGTTGTCCTAAACCTGTGGTGCACAGGAAGTTGCTGAGGAGTCTATCTGCTTGAATTCGCAGAAGATTTGGCGAGAAAGGTTGCATAAATTTGTCAGAGAACAGGCTCTTCAGGTATTAAATCCTCTCAAAACCTAAAGAAGCACTACTCTTCAACTTTTGTTTCATTCGCCGACATGCATCTTCAAGTGCCAAGTGTTTTCTTCTTGGAAATTATATTCAATTAACTCTTTTAAGATAGGATGAGGGTATTCACTCAAATTCTTCATTCATTAGGACTTCCCTTGGATATTGCACTGCATATTTTTTCACTAGTTCAAAAATTTATTAGCTAAAAGTTCTCGAAACTCATAGTTGATCACCAAAGTGGGAAAAAGCTTAGCAGATTGTTCAAATACTTTCATTTAGCCATATGCAAAATCGAGTACAATTTCTACACTAAACAAAACTTCTCACACTAGGTTTATTCTTTTGTTTGCATACTCCACTTTGAGGGATGTGCTCCAAAGAGAAGTATGAGCAAGCATGTCAGCAGTTGAGTCCACATTGCTTGACATCTGGTCCCTTGGTTTTGAGCACAAATGGATCAATTCGAACCCACAACAAGGAAAAGATGGAGGCCAAAAGTATTGACCATATGACAACAATGGTTGGGGTCCTGTTCTGCCTACCCATAAGACCCTTGAGGAATGGATATAAATGAACAATGACCCAAAACGCAAAGAAAAGCTTTCCGAAAAGGGGACCCCACGATTGGTATCCATTGTTAATGGCATCAGAGATTCCGGCTACAACCCCAACCAAGTTGATTATGAGAATCGTCGTTGGAGGAATAAGGAGAGTAGTCCACTTGAAGGCATATAACTCTCCGAAGTCGTCATCATCTGTTGCCTTAGATGTCACAGTAAAGTTGGTATCTATGCCAGCCAAAATCTTGAGAAGACCTTGAACTACAGCAAAAAGGTGGGCAGATATTCCTCCAATCACCCAAAATTGCTCATTTCTCCACCATTCCTCAATGCTTACTCCACTCCACCTTAGCTCCAGAATTCCCGTCGCAAAGATTGAGAGGAAAAGAGCAATGAAAAAGAGACTTGCAAGGGTGCTTATCTGCATCGATGAATGCAAGTTCAAGTCAACTGAATAACTTGGAAAGCAAGTAAGCTTGTGACATAAGTAGCTAGTTAGGTGCAACTGGTGCTAGAAGCACTCATAATTTTCACTTATGGCCTTTTATGGAAAAAAATTCGCATTCTTACCTCTGGCATTATGAATTTTCCAGTGAGCAAGCAGACAGCAGGGAGAGTACAGTAGGCAAGGAGAGGTAAGGAAGTGAAGGGGTAAACAGTTGTGTTAACATATGATAATCGTTCAAGCCACTTAAGCTTTCCCCCCTTGTGGCCATACCAAACTGGGCTGTGACGACTGAAAAAGATCTCAACGGAACCAAGAGCCCATCGAAGCACCTGGTTGAGACGATCTGACAGATTGATTGGGGCAGACCCCTTAAATGCGGCTACTTTAGGCATACAGTAAACTGATCTCCAACCGCGGCAGTGCATCTTGAAACCTGTTAAGATATCCTCTGTGATAGAGCCATAAATCCAACCCAGCTGCAAGTTGAAAGCAGTGTCAACCAATCAAATGAGATATTCGGAAAGGTTATTACGTTAGAGTGGATTATGATTCTTATATATCTCATGCTAGCTGTATATGTCACTGGTACAGAAAATTTTAAGCATTTATATCTTCTTTAATTCACAAATTGAAATATGCTTGTATCCATGCAATAGCATATTTTCTCTAACCACTGTTGCTTTTCATTAGTTTTAGTTTGCTAAAGAGTTATCTTGAAGATATGGTCGAACTATCAGAAGAATTCTGGTCTTCTTGTTAGTTAATTTTCCGTTTCACAAAACATTCTTTCTTACAAGCATGGAACAAAGAAGTACACTCACACCACATATTGATAATATTACCTCCAAACCCCATTCTGTTTTGTCTTCATACCCACAGCTGATCACATGGATAGCTTCCTTTAGCAAGGCTGCTGGGCTCGATGAAGGAGGGACCCCGCCTTCAATCATTAAAGTTGAAGTCACAAAAATTGCTGATTGGCCAAATTTCTTTTCAAAATTCATCTGGGACATTAATAGCTCTTTGTCATCATCAAATCCTGAGGAGAAAAAAGAAAAAGAAATAAGGGAAAAATAATCTCAAGAGGATCTTATTAAGCAGGCTGATTAGGTTATCTTGAAAGTTGAAACTTAAAATTTTTGGAATATGACCTTGAGCATTTGCTGCATCTCCATTGACTTCACATTTATAATTATCAAGCTTCTTTTTGCGTCCGAAACATGGGCAACAGTCACAGCTGACCATTCTTGGACGCTTGGCACGTTTAGGAGGATTGTAGCCATATAAAGCTTGCCTTCTGAATACACATCCTGTGCCAACATATACTGGACCTTGTATTCCGTCTAGGCCTTTCATGTTAATCTGCCCAAGTAATAGAAATAAGTTCACGGTAAAGCTAATCTCAAATAAGTTAAAGCAATTGACCATCACTTTATCTGTTTGCTATATTAAGTATTGTCTGTAAAACATCTTCTCAATTCTAATGTATCTTAGTATTTTGGTAGTGGCCTTATGCGGCATATTTTGCTGGATCTTACATCAAAGAAGACTGTGTTTCGGTTGGCATATCTATCGTGCCTGTCTATTCCATCAAATCTTTGAGGAAACTGGACGAAGCAAACTTTTTTGCCCATTTGTGGGTCCATTAAGAAGCACATGGCTTCTCTGGCAGCCTTGCTGTTGTTAAGGTAGTGATCACAGTCCAAGTTAAGCATAAATGGTGCATTGGTAAGAACTCCTGAAACACGAACCTGCAATATTCACATTGAGAAGATAAACTATCATTTCTGCAAAAATTCTTGTCAAAATATCTGATGTAATGTGCATAATGTTTCTAAGTAGATGTATAACAATTTTGACTTGTCAGTATGTTTACCAGGGCATTCATGGCACCAGCCTTTTTGTGATGCTGGAAACCAGGCCTTTTTTCACGAGAAACATAAACAAGACGAGGGAGTTCATTTCCTTCCACGTCAGTTCCTCCACTTTGGCCTAAAAAGACTTGAATCATACCGGGATGGTCCCTTGTATTGTTTCCCGGCCATGGTGTTCCATCTTGCATGATCCACCCTCCCGGAGGCATTTTAGTTGCTTTGGCAACTAGTGCATTGATTCGTACCTTGAATTCTTCATACTCTCTCTGTCAAGTACAATAACGTTTGTGATTTCGTGACTTGGGAAAGTTTTGTATTAGCACTAAGCTGCTGATGAAATTGAGAGTTCAAGCTATACCTTCATTGCTCGTCTCTCCTTAACGAATGTTGGCTGGACTTTGTCCTTGAGATAATCGATTTTTTGAGAGAAGTAAAACTCTGGTGCTCGAGGCTCTATGGCAAACTTCTTGCAGAAGGGAACCCATTTTCTAGCAAATTCTGCAGTTTCTGATAGTGACTCAAAGGTGCACATTGAAGCTCCATCATCAGATAGGTAGCATGAAGTTTTGTCAACAGGGTAATCCATTGCTAATATTGAGAGGATCGTATTAGCCGTAACAAGAGGAGGTTCCTTCATAGGATCCACTGTACTGACAAAGATATCGACGGGGGCTAACATGTTTGGTTCTCCTTCTCTCTCATACCTACATAAAAAAATGGGTGATATATGTAGTTCTCTAGTGGTAAAGTTTTTATCTTGAATAGTTTGTTTCAACTTTTAAGAAGCAACTCGGACAGTGATTTGACTTGTAGCTGTAAAAATTTGTAAATATGATTTGTCATAGTTTCTCTTCTTATATGTTTTGCCTGAATGTAAGCTCTTCCGTGTAACTTTGATGTGGTTCTATTAGTATCTAAAATTGTACATAGAGTATGACATATTTATACAAAAACAAGGGTCATACATTGGCAATACTCAATTGGTTTTATGTCCATGCTTAATCAGGACAATAGACTTGCAACATATTGTCACCTGAGAGAGAGACGATCGAGGTAAGTCTCACGATCGATTGGGAACCATTTTGGGAACTGATCAAGGATCCAAGAGAAGGCAAACCAGATCTCACAGATGATAGAAGTTAGCCAGAGACCAATCGCGTCAT
Organism: Nicotiana obtusifolia; assembly: GCA_002018475.1. Classification (NCBI taxonomy): domain Eukaryota; kingdom Viridiplantae; phylum Streptophyta; class Magnoliopsida; order Solanales; family Solanaceae; genus Nicotiana; species Nicotiana obtusifolia. The sequence goes on from MCJB01050053.1 coordinate 118,864, forward strand.
GCACTGGATTCAGTATTCTGTAACGAAGGAAGATGGACAGAATAAACAGCCTAGCCACAATCACCATCCGGTAAGGATTTATCTTGCTTGATGCTATTGGCACTTTTCTTGACAAAGGCTGTCTTGCTTCATCCACCCTGCATTTTCTCACATCATATTAGCTGACTTGTTGCAGTTTGTATTAACTATTTCTAAGCATTGAATTGTTGGGTTTGAGAAGAAATCACTGCAATCTAATGAATATAATATGCATTATTAACTATTAAGCTTCAAGAGTAGATAAACTAGAACTTTTTACTGACTATAGATTTCTATACATCTATAAATACCTTTTCATTTCAACTAATTCATTCTTATCCTACTGGCGTGAACTTGTTATATGTACTCCTTTCACTTCCATTTATGTGGATGTGAATGAGAAAAGAGGGAGTGAAATTTAACTAGTCAAATGCTAGTATCTGTATCTCCAAAAGAAAATAACCAAGCTAGACCGTGTAGGGGTTCGAATCTATCTCTTCGAAAGAGTGAACTTCATGAAAGGGTTGAACACCGTAAAGTCCACCCCTTTAGCCTAGAGGGATTTTTAAGCAACTTTAAGATGAATTAACGGATGACGGGACAATTAGTGGTGAACCTGTAGAACTGGTAAGTATGGGTAAGAAGAGTCGTCAATCTAGATGTGAGCATTTTGCTCCTGTGTAATTCCCATGCCTCAGTATTATGGTCCAAGATATGTATTAGCATAACATTTTAATGTTAAAGTTCAACGTTAACTGCTTACATGGCCATATCAGGGTCAGCATAGTCATCATAATCTTGCCCTAGATTTCCTTGCTGCAATTTCCAATCATCCATTCTTTCTTTCCACCCTCCCTCTTTCTTATCATCCCATCTTGCACTTCCAGGTTCAGAAGCTGGATATGGATGAATCCTTTTGTGAAGTGAAGATCCCAACATCTGCTCTCCATTTGCATGACTTGATATTGGGAATTCACAACTAACCTGCATCCATAAAATGCATTCATATCCAAGGTATATTTTTCTCTTATCTTATTAGGACCTGTTTGTCCATATAAAAGATTTCTTTTTTTTCCGAAAATAAATTTCAAAACATTGTTTGGTTATGCATTAGACTGAATTTTTGAGGGGAAAAAAATTTGAAGATGAGTTTCCAAGTCTGAAAAAGTGGTAAAACCCACTTTTGCATGTAAAAGTTCATTTCCCGTCGCAAAACAACAATATTTTTTCACATGAAATGTCTGTCCAAACACAATTTCAAATTTGGAATGCCCTTTTTCAACTTAACTCCAAAAGCTGCTTTTTTCAAAAATCACTTTCTTTATGTCCAAGCGCCTACTTAGTAATTCTTGGAGTGCATTCTAATACTCATACCGGATGTGAGCGGATTCCAGCGATGACTGGAGGGTACTGAGCAGAATCTTCATCTTCTGGTCCTCTTCCATAGGTCATCTTACCATGGAGAATGGTCTCAACAATGTTTCTATTCTTGTTTTGCTCATCATCAATTTTGAATTCATGTTCAATATCGTCAATATCTTCCTCATCTTCATCTCCCGCCACCCTTGGACTCCCTTCAAGCCATCAAATACAATTAAAAACGACACAAACAGCCCGAAAAAGTTTGTATGAATGCAAATGTTTTATTCGTCAAGATGTATATGTATATACCTTTGAGACGTTTGTATCTGGTCTTGCACTGTGGACACTGTTGAGTTCCTTCCCTCCTCTCATACTCGTAGCATGGCCTGCACACAGGGAAACCACACTCATTGCAGGCCACAAAGAGATCACCATCCACTGTTAGTCCTATTTCATCCCCACATATCTCACAAACTTGTCCACTCAAATCCTTCAATGGCTTATGCTGCACCAAATATAGGACAAGAAAGAAAGTCAAAATCGGACGAAAAAGAAAAGCAAAGGCATCTTTTCCTGCTATATGTTTCATATTGAACACAATGGCGGATCTACACGGTCACTTTTGGGTGCTCAAGCAAGCACCCATTATTTTTGACAAGATTTACTAACTTTGCATAGCAATTATAAAAATATTAGATAAATATTCAATGAGCACCCACAACTAAATTCCTTTTTCCTCTTCTTTCAAAATTTTTTAGCGAGCACCCACGACTTTAAAATCCTGGATCTGCCACTGATTGAACATAAAGGTATAACTTAAATGTAACACTATAAGGTTACTTCTATGCATGCATTTCAATGTTATCTTTGGACATTCCAAAAGAATGTCTCAATGACATTACCTCTTCATGGCCATGAATGACGACAAGCTCGTTCCGGTTATGCGAACCAGCGACAAGACCGGCACTGGCTTCCATGTCAGAGAAGGTGATGGATGATTCTAGTGAGAAATGGAGGGTGATGACAATGGTATATATGGTTTAAGGTTTACTTTTTAAATGAAAGAAAGAATGATGGAAGGTAAACACTAGTAGTACTAGTGTCATTTTCTATGTATCTTTCTTGTACCTAATATATGTCCATTCTATGGAAGATGTGTTGGTTGCAGAGTCTTCATTGCCTTTAAGCTAAGCTTCCTCAGTTTTTCAACAACCATGCATATTCTCTCTCTCTCTCTCTCTCTCTCTCCAACAGAATTTGCTAGTATGGCCAGCTCTTTGCTTAAGCTTTTCCTTTGGTTGGTTATTTTTGTCAAATAAGCCCCACTAGTTTTCTTATATTGTGTAATGGTCCTTTACTTTTGAGAATTACTACTATGAATGATCAATTACAGATATGGCTTTTATTCAAATCATGATTAGCATAAAGAGTTTTCTTCTCTCTCTCTCTCTCTCTCTCTCTCTCTCACACACACACACACACACACACAAAATCAACAGATTTGCTAGTATGTCAGCTCTTTGCTTAAGCTTTTCCTTTGGTTGGTTATTTTTGTCAAATAAGCCCCACTATTTTTCTTATATTGTGTAATGGTCCTTTACTTTTGAGAATTACTACTATGAATGATCAATTTCAGATATGGCTTTTATTCAAATCATGATTAGTATAAAAGAGTTTTCTACTCTCTCTCTCTCTCACACACACATCAACAGATTTGCTAGTATGTCAGCTCTTTGCTTAAGCTTTTCCTTTGGTTGGTTGTATTTTCATATTAGTCCCAAGGTTTTTCTTATATTGCTTGAATGGTCCTTTACTTTTAAGAATTACTATTGTGAATCATTAAATTTCAGATTTGGCTTTTATGCAAATTATGATTAGGATAAAAGAGTTTTACTTTTTTAGTAAGTCAAATTTCTTTCAACTTGGAAGACCCAATATTAACTTTTTGTTTGGAGTCTAGGCTTTATCATTTTCTTTTTGTCGTTAAAAGAAGTTTTTCATGACATTTTTTTAAAAATTGAATATATAAGACAATTGCACAAGTTTTAAAGGAGAAAGGCATCGCTATAAATAACAGTGTGAAAGAAACTAAAAAACTGAAGTTTTTATATGGAGTAAGTAACTTCATTAGTGCAGCCTTTACTAAAGATCCACAATAGAAGAAAAAGATTTAGGTGATATTTACTAGTTGGAAATAGGTTTTGTCTTGTTATAAAACTTTTAATATTATTATTACTATCATCGTATATATGTTCAACGTACTTTTCACTTTTATTTTATTTGGTATGATATTGAGATAAATTGAGCTTAAATGAAGGGGAAAAAAAAGAATTCATATAGTGAATCGTAACTTGTTTAGGATTGAAGTATAATTGTTGATTTTGTTGATTTGCTAAAACCATTATGCGCATGTTTGCTATATCATACATCCAAGAAAGGGATTGTTACAAACAAAAAATTAGTAAGTGGCTGCTATTTAGAAAATAGTCAGTGCATTCTGAATTTCAGTTTTGTAGTTCAATTTTTCAAGATAAAAATATCCTGAGTTGTTTTGAAGTTAAGATTTTTAGTTTAAAATTTTTCAAGGCAAAATAAATACTGAATAATAAATAGCATCTCTAAGAATGGTTATATGTGCACTTGTTTCATCACAGGTTTGCTTCCATTTTCTTCATGTCCTTGTTATTTAGTTTTATAACTTCTACCTTTACTTTGATTGGGTTTCAAAGTGAATTTTATTTCTCATCTTGAGGTTATGCGATCGTGTTTAACTTACTTAGTAGCGATGGATGGATGTACTAAATAATGGTTGAAAAGAAAAATATATTCCATTAACGTTAAGTTATGAATAATTTAATAATTTGATTTCTTGGAAGTTACAAAAATAGTATAGAAATAGAATTATGTTAGATAATGTGAGAATTAATAAAACGAAAAAAGTATCATATAATTTAGAAGCGGTAATTTCAAACTTAGCGAACCGAAAAACCTTAGTAGGTAAATGGAGAAAATAACTACGATCAAATATCTTTGAAATCGATCCTATATTTGAAGTACCAACAACTAATATCGTCAGAGGATGCTTAGGCTGCAAGTACTTCTATATAAAGTTTCCCACAAAATAAGCTATTGTAAGTGTAGCTAGAAAACTAATTGATGGCTCATCATTCTGATAGGAAAGTCCCTCCTTTGGTATAAAACTCTAACCATACAAAAATGAAAAGGAGAAAAAGAGAGTACCCAAATTCTCTCTTTTTTTGTAAAGGTAGTGTTGTGTCAAAGCCAGCTTGCGCACTTCGAATGGGTATCTGCTACCTCCCACCAGTATAGGTATTAAATAATTCTATTTACTATAACCAACACACTTCATGATCCAGGCCAAAGTCTCATTCTACTTGGGATTCTGTATTTGGAGATTGAGAGCGGGGTCCAGAATAACATGATATCTTTGTGTGGAGGCGAAACCGGCCTCGGACCCGAGGGAAGGAGCAGGCCCGCGACCTATACCTCTCTCTGAAGGAAAAAGGTCACCTAGCATTTTTACTTCTGCTGGATATTTGAACCGTTATCTGCTATGGTCCATTCTACCTTTAATTGACGGATAGGCCACACCCTTGAATACTTAGAGAATATTCAAATTCCTCATATCAACTCGTGAAATATAACAAGTGAAGTAAAGCTCAACTAACTTCAACTTTACCTATTAGATGTTTCTTGCTACTGTTAAAGGCACTACACAAGTGTATATCCTATTACAGGCTTGTATATGACTAATTCTATACAAGACATATATCAAGGTGGCATCTCACCTTTCACTTTAGAAACATATGCATATGATCATCTGCTAACATTCCCTTTTAATTAATTCATTTGATGCTCAAACACTGGCTGAAACTTCAGTTGCTGATTTTTCCTTTTTCTTAGGTTGCTCTTGACCTTTCTGTACAATAGTCTTATTCGGTATCAATACTATGAACATGTTCCTATCCCTGAAACTTTTGTTCTCCTCGGTTGCAAGCTGTGAATGGCACACCATAATATAAGACGTTAATTAGCCGGAGAGGGAAAAAGAGTTAGACTACTACTTCACGCGAACTAATTGAAATCCTGCATGCACCAAACCTACCTCGCCAATGTCATTCTGAAAACGCTTTATTAGCTCAATAGCATTATTTCTGAACTCATTTTCACGGCCTTTTAGGTTCACTATGATTTTTACCTGCAGGAATTAACAATAAATAACATTTGAACATTAAACCATCAAATTCACTAAAGCATTTGCGTGCTGAAATACAAGATTCCGAGTTACCTTGTCACCGTCTTTCAAAAATTTCTGAGCAGCTCTCAAACGCACTGAATAATCATGAGAATCAATATTGTAACTGCAATAACATTCAAGAGAACCTTCATATACCAGGAAAGGAGGCCAAAATAAACAAGAGAGAGAAAATAGGATAAGAGATGTCGCATGTTACTCCCTTCGTCCCAATTTATGAAGCACCCTATGACTTGACACGTAGATTAAGAAAGAAATAACGACTTTTAAACCTTGTGCTCTAAACCCGGCCTTAGATATTTGTTTGGTTATACATCATTTTATTATAAAAGAGAAATTTTAAAGTTATATTGTTTCTAAATATAAAAAGGTGGCATTCTTTTTGGAACAAACTAAAAAGAAAAGAGCGTCACATAAATTGGATAGAGTTAATCGTAAAGATTAGCACTACAACCACAAAAGATGTGACCCACTAGAGTTACTGGTCTATTAATTCAGAGAACATTGGCATTGAAGCGGTTACCATGAGTTAAACCTAATAATATAACTAAATTTTCTTCCTGGCAAAAATGTCGAGCAATTTAACTAAAACGAAGGGAACTACAATATTCGAAATACCCTTTTTACCATTGAGAAAGCCTATTAACACCAGAGAAATGGGAAGAAAATTTCAAGCACTTCTTCTCATAGAGGCCAAATATTAACAGAGCAGCAATCACTTCAGAGACAAAGGAAAAGGCTACATATTACAATTGTTGACATAAAAGAGTAGCGAGAAGATGAGAAGAACCGTTTTTGAAGACTTACGACTCTGAAAGAATAAAAAATGCAAGACTTATGGTGTGCGAACAATATCCCATGTTCTCTCTATCTTCTCTAAAAGTCTGAAATTTCAGGACTTCACTCTCTTACCTATCAAGGAAAAGGTTTTCACGGTCCATTTCTTTAGTCAAGCCAAAGCAGATGTGACTTATATTTCTCTGTTATCATTTCAGTCTGATTGTTATTTTAGCAATTTACTCGTCACAGTCTCATTTTATATTGAATCAAAATGTCAACCTAATTATTAATACTAAATAACAACACAGAAAAATTAGTTTACCTTCAGAAGGTACGATCAACAAAAAAGAACAAAAAGACTTCTATTGTTAGAGAATGGTCCCATTTTTAACTTACCCCATTTTGAGCTCCTTCAAATCCATGCGGCTGGCTGTCATTGAAAAAAAAATAGTCGGTAAAAGGCGTTAGCACGGAGTCTCTATTTCAAAAGAAAAGCAAACCTCTAAAAGGCAAGATATTTACCAGCATTTTTTTTTTGCTGCTCCTTTTTCTTCTTTTGCAGTTCATACTTATACTTACTGCCAAAAGATAAAGCATAATATCAATACATTGATCTTTAAGCAACTCAAAATAATAAGACTATGACCAAGATATTCCTTCAGCATACAAACTATCTAAATTTGATATGCAGATAATAACTTGCACTATAATGTAATCATCACGCAAAAATAGCACAGCACATACCAACGATCACAGCTTCTAACCCACCTTATTCGAGTCAAATAGTATGCTCCTGAAACTTGCATGGTTCTATATGATTTTCACAGTATCATACAAGCTCGGCTTCCGGTTTAAGAAATATTCTTAACCCACTTTGGAGAACAGGAATCAAAATTCAAGCTCAAGCAGTTGTATTTCATGATCTTTACTCTTTCAATTCTACTTCTCTATTCTATTCCCAAGAAGTCAAAAACAATTATACAACCCTATGAAATAGTAAACACGCTTAAATCTTATACTAGTAACAATTTCATGTAAAACTGGGACTAATGAAATGGAACAAAGGGCTTGACAATTACTCCTATTAGATGTGTCGAGCTACAAATTACGACCTTAATGACTCATAAGGCATATACTCAAATTCCGCACATGTGTAACTAGAACATTCCAGGAATCAAGAAGTTTCTGTCATGATTGAAATTCAGAAACCAAAAAAAAAAACTTCTGATGGATATATCTTACTTGTAATCCATCATTTTGACAACCGGCGGATCTGCTTCTGGAGATAGAATCACCTACAAATATCCGTCAAAGAAAGAATAATATAATCAAACCAATATTAACTTTATCGTAACCAGTATTCTGGATAAACTACATCTGTAACTGCATATTCTTTGCCCATCTCATGAATAAAAAATGACTCCACAATACAACTTACTGTAAAATACAAGATTACTAGCACAGATGAGGCAAATTAGGGAGCTACAATGTCAAATTCGAGGGATACTTAATTTTCCACATAATCACAAAAGCTGAAGAAAAAAATCACAATCTCTTTCAAAGACATACCAAGTCAAGGCTTGCATCCTCAGCTTTCTGAAGAGCTTCCATTTTTGACACTATCCCCAACTATATAACAAAAACCAATTAGAAAAAGAAAAATCAATAATCAATAACAACTCTGAAACCAACACAAGAAGCAAATATGTAATTAGACTAACCATGTTCTGCTTCTCATCGATGAGCCTAACCTTGTCTGACCTATATCAAAGCACCACAAACAGCTAAAAGGTTAACATCTTTACTAAAAACCCAATAGTACATTTTAACATTAAAAAGGAACATTTAATATCACAAAAACCAAGAAACCAGAAATAATAACAAGAATTTCCCATAATGTTACACAAGCTGATTGCAGAACACAAGAAACTAAAAAGATTAACATCTAACAAAAAACTAAAACATTTAAAATTAAACAAAATCATTTAATATCAAAATAACCAAAAAATCCAATTAAAAAGCAAAATGGATAAGAATTACCCATAATGTTACAACTTACAAAAACCTGAGTGCATAACACAAGAAACTAAAAAAAGTGAACATCTTTAACAAAAACCCATTACATTTTAAATTCAAAAAAGAACATTTAGAATCACAATACCAAGAAAAGCAGAAAAAAAGGACAATTTTCCATAATATTACACAAGCTGAGTGCACAACAAAACAACCTAAAATACACCTTACCTTATCAAAAAAATAAAAATAAACATAAGAAACTGAAAAAGATAGTATCTTTAACAAAAACCCAATACATTTGAAACCAAACAAAACATTGAATAGCATATACTTTATCTGTCTTAAGTCATATGATATTTTTTCACTTTTTTGAGATTCAAACTAACTGTATATTCAAAATCTTCTTTTTTTTCCGTGTGCCATATAAATTGAAATAACTAAGAAAACTTTAAAAAAAAAAAAAAATAATAATAATAATAATAATAATAAATAATAATAATAATAATAATAATAATAATAAGAATTTCACATAAGGTTACTCAAGCTGAATGCATAACAAAAGAACATGTGGAATACCTGATAGAGGAAATATCAAGGGCTTCATCATCATCAGAACGTGGGGGCGGCCGGAAGTTACCACGGCCACCTCCGCCGCCGTAGCGGGCGGATATAGTGGCGGGAGAATAGTAAATGATAATGGATGAGGAGGAGCAAGGACGGAGCTGAGGAAGGTGAAAACGGAGGCCAAAAAGGGAAGAATTAAGGGAAGGAAGAAAAAGGGTTTTAGTATTTGGTTTAGAGGAAATGGTGGGCGTGAGAGTGAAGGTGGTAAGACCCGCCATGGATGATTGGGGGTGGGGGGGTTTACAGAGAGAGTTAACACACAGTGAGGTGGATCTTATCCATAGGTGCTCTTGCTCTTGAAGGCTTTGCTACAAGTCTTTTTCTTTGGTGATATTTATATTGTTGGTGGCTCCATTGTAACACCCTAATATTCTTTTATTGGAGAGGGGGATTTTATGATCCATTAATATTTTTATATGTCATTGATAACATATATATGAGATTTGTTAAAATAATATATTTTCTATTTAAATTATAATTGATCATACGTTGATCATTATTTATTACTCTATATGGTCCTAATAAATTAGTTTTAGTTTTCTCTTTTTTTGTTCTTCTTGTTTTTCATAACACTAGTATTCGAACTAGCTTTAAAAAGGGGTAATCCGGTGCACTAAGCTTCCGTTATGAACGTGATCCGAAAAAGGGTTCGACCACAACGGTCTATTGTACGCAGGTATTTCTGCAAGAGACTATTGCTCGAACCCATGACCTCCTAATCACGTGGCAGTGACTTTACCAATTACGTAATTTTATATGTTGAGTTCGTCATAAGTTAGTCGAGGTAAGCTCGGAGCACAAGAAAATTCTCAAAGTATATGAGTTGTTTAAAACCATGTATAGCACACGATGGAAGGTTTGGAAGTTAAACAAATAGAAAAGAATAAGTTTGATAAATATAATGTACTACCTCGTACCTTAGTGTTTGGATGCGTCGTAGTAAAACCATGTGAATTGGAAGAGGTTAAGGTCATACATGAGGTCATGGATATAAGACCCCGTAAATTTAATGAATTTCGAAACTGTTATATATTACCTTGATATGGTATTTTCTTTTAAGTGCAACAATTATCCTAAAGTTTGGTAAATATGATTTTATATAGTTATTAATATTACTACTTTTTGGATACGCTTTAAATTATACACATGATATATGTATGTTTATAAATGAGATTATTATAATGGTCGAAATTATCTTATCATAACAATAAAATTAAAAAATTAAAGAAAATTATCTTTTTACCACTTTGAAAACTTATAGTACAAAAATTTGTACTCTTGATATTGGGATAGAAGAATTATAATTTGATAACATATATTTTCTAGATGTCATAATGTTTATGATATATTAGTATAGTTTAAATTTATAAAGCAATTATGATTTTTTTTAATAGAAATGCGATGAGTTGGCTATTAAATGAATTAGATAAATTAATTGAAGAATAATCATGTGGGTGCATGTAAGGAGGGTTATCATCTTGTATATGTTATTGTTATATTTTATTAGATGACCATGCGTCATCAATTAAGAAAAGAGTGTCTGTGTGTGTGGAGGGGGGAGGGGGAGGGAGGATCCCACATGTAAGAAGGAGGGAGTGATATATAGCAGCAACGCTAAGTCATCCGAAGATGGATTTGATATCCCTTCTTTCCTTTTGGCATGATCTATATGATACAAACAAAATGACCAATGCGCAACTTTCACAAATGACTCTGTTCATAGAAATACTAGCTCATGTTCTTGATTCCCCATGTGTCCTATTATTATATCGTCTGTTCATGGGTCTCAAAAAATACGTAAGTTTATTTCATGATATTAACCGAAGGCATATTGGTCTTATTACTCTCTGAGAGATCTTATTGAATTACTTTCGTATGCATTGCATTCATTTATACACATGTACATTGACCCATGACGGGATGGTATTATATACGTGTATATTATATATATGGGGTATGGGAAAAGGTTACGGTGTTATACACACACCACCACCTGATCAGATGGTATACATTGATGATATCACCCACTGAGGCCGAGATGATATGATGGGAGGCCCTCAGGGGCTTGACGATGTTATGTGCGCATGTACCTATGTATGATATGACATTTATACGCATATGGATGACATTATAAATGTTTCGTGATTTATAAATCTATTTAGACTTGCAAATTGAGTCTGTTACTCCATATTTTTTTCATGCCTTAAATACTCGATACATTATTTGTATTGACGCCCTTATTGCCTGGGGGCCTGCGTTTCATGCCCGTAGGTGCAAGTAGACAGGGTGATGGTCCCACTTCTTAGTATCCTTACTCAGCGAGAGTTGGTGTACTCCACTTGATCCAGAGCTGCTATTGGTTTTTGGTATGATATTTTTATATACATATATGGGTACGACGAGGCCCAGTCTCGTCCTTTACATAGTTATACTCTCTATTAGAGGTCTATAGACAGTCATGTATAGTTGGATAATATGTGGCCTTATCGGCTCGTCCTACCGCATTCCTCATGTGTGTGTGTGTGTGTGTGTATATATATATGTCATTTGGGAATGTTTCCTCATGTATGTTATTCTCATGATTCGGCAGTTTATTGGAAGATGTTATGTATGACCTGCTCTTATTTCATGATGCCCCTTCAATAGTATCGCAATAGTTTACAGAGGCTTTTCTTCGTCATTGTGACGGGCCAGAGTTGATAGGTTCTTGACCCTTCGGCAGGGTAATATGAGTGTCCGGGAGTACAACCTTCAATTTGATTCTTTCGCTAGGTATGCTCCCACTATTGTAGCTAAGATGGAGGATCGGGTTCACCAGTTTGTGATGGGTTTGGAGCCGCACTTGCTTAATGACTGTATGTCGGTCTCACTTCAGCCAGGTATGGATATTTCTCGTATTCAGGCATACGCTCAGGGTGTAGAGGAGCATAAGCAGAAGTAGAGGGCCGATCGTGAGCATGATAAGGGCCAGAGTAAGAGAGCGAGATCTTCAAGCCCTTCTAGTGAGTTTCGAGGTGGTCAGAGACATCAGTACCCGAGGTATCCAGCCCAGCCATCAGCTAGTGCACCCACTCAGTTTGTCGGTAAGAGATTTGATCGTTCCACATATTCAGGGCCCATTCATAGTTCCAGGGCCTCTGGCTCTCAGTATAGGGGTGAGTCAAGTCAAATAAAGCTACCCTTGCCATGATGTGCTTAGTGTGGTAAAAAGCATGCCGGGAAGTGACTTGTAGGATTGGGTGTTTGTTATACTTGTATTTATGTAGGCCACGTTATGAGAGATTGTCCGATGAGAGGTGGTGCCGGTATAGTTTAGCCAACGAGATCTGTAGCTGGCTCGTCATCATCAGTACGCCCTCCTAGGAAAGGTTCATAGCCACCAATTGGTCGTGGTAGAGGCAGAGGTGGGGCATCTAGCTCGAGCGGTCCTCAGAACCGCATTTATGAATTTAGCAGGTTGATAGGATCAGGAGTCGTCACCTGATGTTGTTACAGGTATATTATCAGTCTCCTCATATGATGTATATGCATTGATTGATCTAGGGTCCACCTTATTGTATGTCACTCCATTGGTTGCTAGTAAGTTTGGGATAGAACCTGAGTTGATTAAACCTTTTGATGTGTCTACACCTGTTGGGGATCTAGTGATAGCTATACAAGTACATAGAGATTGTATAGTAGTAGTTCATAGTCATTCTACAGTAGCAAACCTGATTGAGTTGGATATGGTAGAATTTGATGTTATAATGGGTATGAATTGGTTGGCTTCTTCTTATGCTAACGTTGATTGTAGATTAGAGATGGTTCAGTTCCAGTTTTCAGGGGATCCAATTCTACAGTGGAAAGGTAATACTGCATCGGCAAGAGGTAGGTTCATTTCCTATCTCAAGGCAAGAAAAGTGATCAGAAAGGGCTATATTTATCACTTAGTTCGGGTACAAGATGTAAAAGCAGGGTCACCAACCCTTCAGTCTATCCCTGTGATTAATGAGTTTCCCGATGTTTATTCCAACGAGCTTTCAGGCCTTCCGCTAGAGCGGGAGATTGAGTTTGGTATTGACATATTACCAGATACGCAGTCGACATCTATTCCTCCTTATAGATTGGCACTTGCAAAGCTGAGAGAGTTGAAAAAACAACTAGGGGATTTGCTTGAATAAGGCTTTATCAGACCCAGTACATCACTGTGGGGAGCACCTATGTTACTTGTGAGAAAGAAAGATGGTTCACTGCGGATGTGTATTGATTACAGGAAGTTGAATAAGGTGACGATTAAGAATAAGTACCCGCTCCCGAGGATTGATAATTTATTTAATCAGTTGCAAGGTGCCAAGTGTTTCTTGAAGATAGACTTGAGGTCTGGGTACCATCAGGTAAGGGTTAAAGAGAAAGATATACCGAAAACAGCAATAAGGACCAGATACGGACACTTTGAGTTTCATGTTATGTCATTCGGTTTGACCAATGCCCCAGCAGTGGACTTGATGTGCCGTGTGTTCAGACCTTTTCTAGATCTGTTCGTGATTGTATTTATAGATGATATCTTGGCTTATTCCCGTTCAGAGGCCGAGCATGCAGATCATTTGCATACTGTGCTCAAAGTTCTACAAAAAAGGAAATTGTACACAAAATTCTCTAAATGTGAATTCTAGTTAATTCTGTAGCTTTCCTTGGGCATATTATTTCAGGTGAGGGTATCCAGGTTGATACATAGAAGATTGAGGCTTTGAAGACTTGGCCTAGACCCACGACACCGACGGAAGTTCGTAGCTTCCTAGGTTTGGCAGGTTATTACAAGAGATTGTAGAGGAATTTTCTTCTCTTTCAGCACCATTGACAAAGTTGACTCAGAAGGCAGCTGAGTTTTAGTGAACTGATGCTTGTGACCGGAATTTCCAAGCATTGAAAGACAGATTGACTTCAACACCGATTCTGGCACTTTTAGAAGGAACCGATGATTATGCTATCTATTGTGACGCTTCGGGCGTTGGATTGGATTGTGTATTGATACAACATGGTAACATTGTCGCTTATGCTTCTAGACAACTAAGAAAGCACGAGAAGAATTACCCGACCCACGATTTAGAGTTAGCCGTGGTGATTCATGCACTAAAGATGTGGAGGCACTATTTGTATGTCATTCATGTTGATATCTATACGGATCATAAGAGCCTTCAGTATATCTTCAAGCAAAAGGAATTGAATTTACGTCAGACGAGATGGTTGGAGCTACTGTAAGACTATGATGTTGATATTTTATACCATCCAGGGAAGGCGAATGTAGTAGTTGACGCCCTCAGCCGTAGATCTGTGGGTAGCCTGTCATATTTACAGCCAGAGAAGAGTGAGATAGCCCATGACATTCATCAGCTAGCTAGTCTTGGAGTTCGATTACTGGATTCAGGTGATATCAGAGTTATTATTCAAGACACGGCAACATCCTCTTTAGTACTAGAGTGAAGGAACGTCGGTATGAGGATCCTATGTTAGTTCATTACAGAGATATAACCCCTTAGAAGGAGAAGACACCATTTGAGATTACAGGATATGGAGTCCTCAGATATCGAGGACGATTATGTGTCCCTAATGTTGCAGGGCTGTGCCGGCAGGTTATGGGAGAAACTCAGTATTCTCGTTATTATGTTCATCCAGGAGCAACGAAGATATATCATGATATCAGGGAAATATATTTGTGGGACAAAATGAAAAGGATATAGCAGAGTTTGTGGCTCAGTGCCCTACTTGTCAGCAGGTAAAGATTAAGCATCAGAAACTCAGTGGATTATTGCAAGCTATAGAGATTCCAACTTGGAAATGTGAAGTAATTAATATGAATTTTATCATAGGCTTACCTCGTACCCAGCGTAAGTTCGATTCTACATAGGCTGATTGTTGATAGACTTACAAAATCAGCCCATTTTCTGCTTATAAAGACTACGTATTTAGCAGAAGATTATGCAAGGCTTTACATAAAGGAGATTGTATGACTTCATGGTGTCCCTATGTCTATTATCTCAGATAGAGGTGCTCAGTTTATAACTAATTTTTGGAGGTCCTTTCAGAAAGGATTAGGGACTCAGATAAGTCTTAGCACAACATTTCATCCCCAGACAGACGATCAGGCTGAGTGTACTATTCAGTCACTTGAGGATATATTACGGGCTTGTGTGATAGATTTCAGGGGTAGTTGGGATGATCATCTGCTACTTATTGAGTTCTTGTATAATAATAGCTATTATTTCAGCATTCAGATGGCACCATACATCCCTTAGGTGCGTATAGTTTACTAGATTCTTATGTTAGTTAATGTCATTGTTCGTGTGAGGCCATTGTTGTTATTGATGAATACAGCAGGTTGGTAGTAAGTAGTTCAGTTTACATAGGAGACTCTAGCAAAAATTTTGCAAGTCTCTAAGAGTTAATATTCCAAGACAAATGTTCTAAAATGGGGAAGGATGTTATATCCCATAATTTTATATGTTAAGTCGTCATAAGTTAGTTGAGGTAAGCTCGGAGCACAAGAAAATTCTCAGGTATATGAGTGTTTAAAATCATGTATAGGACATTATGGAAGGTTTGGAAGGTAAACAAATCGGAAAAAATAAGTTTCGTCAATATAGTATAACACCTCGTACCTTAGTATTTGGATGTGTCATAGTTAAACCATGCGAGTTAGAAGAGATTAAGGTCATACATGAGGTCATAGATATAAGACCCCATAAGTTTGACAAATTTTGAAACCGTTATTATTCTAAAAAGTTTGGTAAATATGATTTTATGTAGTTATTAATATTACTTCTTTGTGGATGCGCTTTAAATTATACATATGTAAGAGTAAATTTATAAATGAGATTTTCTTTATTATAATGGTAGAAATTATCTTCTCATAAAAGTAAAATTAAAAAATTAAAGAAAATTATAGTACAAAAATTTGTACTCTTAATATTGGGTTGGAAGAATTATAATTTGATAACATATATTTTCTAAATGTCATGATGTTTATAATATATTAGTATAGTTTAAACTTATAAAGCACATAAACCTCTTAAAGAATTAGAAGGGGATAAGCTTGCTTCTTCACAAGCCTATTCCCTCAAAAAAACCGACCCTGTAGCACGCAGCTGTGAAACGGCGATTCTCCCCTTTCCATTGAAGTAGGGAGGGCTTCCTTCCCTACTATTCTGGCCTATTATTTATAATTTTTTTAAAAATAGAAATGTGATGAGTTGATTATTAAATGAATTAAATAAATTAATTGGTAAATAATCATGTGGGTGCATGTAAGGAGGGTTATCATTTTATATATGTTATTGTTATGTTTTATCAGATGACCATGTGTCATCAATTAAGGAAAGAATGGAGGGAGGAGGATCCCACGTGCAAGAAGGAGGGAGTGATATATACATATGTCTTAGTTCACTTTAGGAGATTGAGGGCTCAGGGAGTACATATGCAGTACTTTGTAATACGTAGTGGAAACATGAGTTTATTGAGGCAGCACCTTTTAATTTATTTCTCTTCAATTCAGTTCAATATTTTGTGACTTGAAATATAGTAGCAACACTGTTTCCTTCCAACATAGCAGTAGCATTCTCTTCCCATTTATAGCAGCAACGCTAAATCATCTAATGATGGATTTGAGGTATGTTAAGGCTATCCCTTCTTTTCTTTTGGTATGATCCATCTGATACAAACAAAACAAGCAAACGTGCAACTTTCACAAATGACTCTATTCATAAAAATACTAGAGGTGCCTATGTTCTTGGTATCCTATTATTATATCTCTGTTTATGGGTCTCGGAAAATACGTAGTTGATAAAGTTTATTTCATGATATTAACCGAATGCATATTGATCTAATTACGTTATGAGAGATCTTATTGACGTGCTTTCGTGTGCATTGCATTCATTTATACATGTACATTGACCCATGACCAGATGTCGTTATATACGCGTATATTATATATATGGAGTATGGGAAAGATTACTGTGTTATACATGCACCACCACCTTATCAGCTGGTATACGTTGATGATATCGCCCACTGAAGCCGAGATGATATGATGGGAGGCCCTCAGAAATTTGACGATGTTATGTAAGCATATACCTATGTATGATATGACATTTTTATGCATATGCATACATTATAAATGTTTCATGATTTACAGATCTATTTAGACTTACAGGTTGAGTCCTTTACTTCATGATTTTTTTCATGCCTTAAATACTCAGTACATTATTTGTACCGACGCCCCTATTGCTTGGGGGCCTGCATTTCATGCTCGCAGGTGCAAGTAGACAGGCTGACGATCCCACTTCTTAGGATTCTTGCTTAGCGGGAGTTGTTTGATCCGGAGCTGCTATTAGGTTTTCGTACGATATTTTTGTATACATATATGGGTACGATGAGGCCCAGTCCCATCCTTTATACAGTTGTACACTATATTAGAGGTCTGTATACAGCCATGTATAGTTGGATAGTATGTGACTTTGTCGGCTCGCCCTACTGTATTTCGCATGCATATATGTATATATATCTTTTGGGTATGTTTCCTCACGTATATTATTTACATGAGTCAACAATATATTGGCAGATGTTATGCATGACCTACCCTTTTCATGTTTATATCTTAGACGTATGTTTAGGATGTTCGACAAATAGGACTCGGGCATTAGTCATGGCTCATCGGTTTGGATCGTGACATCGAGCTAGCTCGTCTTAATTATTTTTTAGCTAGAAAGATACACAAACCACTAAGTTTCAAGAAATTACATTCAATGATCTTGAAATTGGATAGTCTTTATTTTTTAAATCCTGTTACTCAATGTATAAACTTTTAAGGTCAAAAGTATTGCTCATAGTAAAAGCGACGAGCAACCCTTAACAAATTTAAAGTTTTACGTATGAGCCAAACAAGGCCAAAAAATCGAGAGTGTCATCTGACGTGTCTTTTTTGTGCAAGTCGGTTTTGGTTCTGTTTCTATCAAGCAAGCTCAAACTAGTTCTTTCGCTATGTTTTAAAAACTTGTCAAAAAACTGGTTATATTTTGAACATCAGCCTTAAACGTGGCTTTCTTCCCAATAAAAATTATTTAAGAGCCAATGGCTGGGCTGGTCCTTGTACATTGTCAAAGTTCTCATAAATATTGTTTGAAAATCTATTTGCATCGTCATTTGAGTGGGGAAGATCGATTCTATTGTTATTACAAATATTATTTTAGTTATATGGTCATGAATTTAGTAAATAACAAACTTTTGCAGAGTCAGTACTGTATAGGATAAAAATATGTTATGTTAAATAATTGCATAAGAGAGTCGAAGGCAGGAGATAAATCGAAAATAATTGTTTCATTTGTTATTGAGAAAGAATGACGCTCATAAAGATGCAATAAATATCTGCCACCCGGTAGTATTTAATGAAGAATATTCTACAACATTTAGTACATTGCACCTTACAAAGAATTTGTTATTTATGCTCACCGTTACACATTCTTCAATGGCCTTCATAATTGACATTAAAAAGGGCATGATCCTAGGACATTGTTCGCTAGGTGAAACTATAAATAGTGAGCTTTGTTATCATTGTAAATGACAGGAATTTTCTAGCAAACTAACGCTATCATATATTCAAAGCTTTATACAATTTTACCTTCTTACTTTTTGCTTTCATTGTTGTTGTGCCCGGAAGCTTTGCTCCCGGAATTACTGTTTCTGCTATTTCATCTCGATCTCAAGGCTAAGTATTGCATATTTCTTCAATTCTTTATTATTTTAGGATCAAATTAACTCACTTGTCTAGAAGCCACGTATAGATTCAACTGTACCATTTTACGGGTAAACAGTTTGGCACCCACCGTAGGGCCTAGACAGTCTTGTAATTAAGTTGATCTTTTCCCCTTTTACTAACGTGTTTTGATTATTTGCTCTTAGCAAAAAATCACAGAAAATGACAGACAATGGGGTTAACAACACACACAATATTGAGGCCAGGAGACCAGCCTCAGCACGAGGATTCAATCAGTAACACCCGCAATGAGGGAAGAGATGTTATGCCGGTCCATGGCAGGCGGTACCCACGACATGTTGAAGAGGCGACTCTCGATGATGCGGAAGAGGAGCATGTTGTTGAAGCAGCAAGGATCCTGCAAGAGCAACAAGAGGTCATTCTAGGCCATCTCACACGAAAGGATAAGGTTATGAAAAAAATAAAGCAGGCGTTGTCTGGTGCTTCCAATAATGCAAATGGACGAGGTCTAGTCCCTCCCATCACTCCCTCAAATCAAACAACGAAGAGGGTCGACAACAACACCCCAAGGGGCGAGGTCGGCTCTGATGGGGCCGGAGGGAGTGGTTCTGGTCATAACAACAAGAGTGATCCCTTCAAAAGTGAGCTCCTCCAGTTTATAAGGGAAGTGATCGCCCGCATGGACCAAATCCTGGGTGCACCACCGGTGCTAAAAAGGCCGGACTCGAAGAAGTATACTCAACCGCCGTATAAACCAAGCACGGCACCAGAATTGATCCCGAAACGATTCAAAATTCCCGACGTGCCAAAATATGATGAGACTTCGGACCGTCAAGAGAATATTACCACCTATACAATGGCGGTGAAGGAAAACGACCCACGAGATTGAATATGTTTTGCTGAAGAAATTTGGAGAGACTCTGACGAGGGAAGCCCTGACGTGGTATTCGCTGTTACCCGAGCACTCCATAGATTCTTTTGAGATGCTAGCTGATTCTTTTATTAAGGCCCATGCTGGGGCCAGAAAGGTGCAAGCCCGAGAGCCCGACATATTCAGAATTGCACAAGGAGAGTCTGAGTTGCTCGAGGAATTTGTCTCCCGATTCCAAAAGGAGAGGATGTTGCTCCTAGTTGTTCCAGATGAATGAGCGGCTGAGGCATTCACCAAAGGTCTGAATCCGAGAAGTTCTGATGCTACCCGAAAATTGAAAAAAAGCTTTCTTGAATTCCAAGCAATGACTTGGCGAATGTTCACAACCGGTACGAGTCTAAAATAAGAATTGAAGATGATACAGATTGGCTTCCCGGCGTCGGCAAAAGGTCGGGAGAAGAATAAAGAAAAATCAAAAGACGATTTTGACACAGATAGACGGTCTTCGAGAGGCCGATTTTTGCCCTATGAACGGGTTGAAGGACGCGGCAAAGGTTTCCGGTCGGTAGACATGTTCATTATCGACAGAAGAACTTATCGCGGTCGGATCAGCAGATCGTTGCAGGACAAAAAAAAGTTAGGTACACGGGATCCTTCTTACCCCAGGCTATCATAATACAACTTCAACATCAGTGTAGTTGAGTTGGTATCATCTATGAGGAACAATAAAGAAGCATAGTTCTGAAGCCGATAAGGTTCAATCCCAACTAGAGGGATCCCAATTTGTGGTACGAGTATCACTGGACGAATGGCCATCAGACTGGGGACTACCGGCATCTGCATGAAGAGGTGGCAAAACTATTGAAAAATGGCCATCTCAGGGAATTCTTAAGTGACCGGGCCAAGAATAATTACGGTCGTAACTGTGATAACGCGGAGAACTCAAAGATAGGAAAAGACCCCCCGCGCCAAACGATCGACATGATATTTAGGGGGAACGAGACCAATGGGGCTACCTTCTTGGCAGCAAAGAAGACGAAGGTGTTGATAACCCAAAGCAAGAGACTTCGGAAATTCGTTGAAGACGACATCACTTTCACGGAGGAGGACGCAGACGGATTGTTGCTACCGCATAATTACGCATTGGTAATCTCTTTAAATGTACTAGATTTTATAATCAAACGTGTTCTGGTGGATCCAGGAAGTTCGGCCAATGTCATACAATGGAGGGTATTGGAGCAAGCCAAACTTACCGGAAGCATCATTCCAGCCACAAAGCTCCTCGCCGCATTCAACCTCGCAAGCGTGACATCACGAGGAGAGATCCTGCTGCCAACGAATGCTGAAGAGGTGATGAAGACGACCCTTTTCGAAGTTGCGGACGGTGATATGGGTTATAACATTATTCTGGGAAGACCATGGTTGCACGAGATGAAAGTCGTACCATCAACATATCAACAATTGCTGAAATTCCCAACTCCCGACAACAGATAAAAGGCGAACAACCGGCGGCAAGGGAGATGAATGCAATTTCAGTCTCCAGTAGTAAAGGGAAGGAACATGCGGCATAGCAATTATAACAATCGGTGCCTGCTGCCGAATCAAGTGAAGTTAACCAGCGGGAAGAAGCGTCAGAATCTTATCAGGTGCCAAGATACTTCCAGGTACCAAAAGAGACTGATGCAACAAAGTCCACAGAGGAAGAGTTCGAGCAAGTTGCATTGTTTGAAAAGTTCTTGGAGAGGAAATTCCACTTGGGGACAGGACTGCACCCCGAGCTCAGGTATGGCCTTATTGAATTTCTTAAATATAATGTCGATTGTTTTGCGTGGTCACATACGGATATGATAGGTATCCTAATGGAAGTGGCCGTACACATGGATCCCAACATCCCTCCAGTAAGACAAAAGAAATGTCCTATTGCGAAGGCCAGGAATAAATTCGTCAAAGAAGAGGTAACTCGCCTACTTGATATCGGTTCAATCCGAGAGGTAAACTATCTAAACTGTCTAGCTAATGTGGTAGTAGTTCCTAAGAAAAATAATAAATTTTGCATGTGCGTAAATTATAAGGACTTGAATAAGGCATGCCCAAAAGACTCGTTATCATTGCCAAACATCGATCAAATGATTGATGCAATGGCCGGGCACGAGTTAATGAGTTTCCTCTATGCTTGTTTCGGGTAAAACCAAATTAAGATGAAACCGGAGGATTAGGAAAAGACTTCGTTCATAACGAATTTTGGCACATATTGCTATAATGTGATGCCCTTCGAGCTAAAAAACGTCGGAGCCACTTATCAACTCGTAAACAAGATGTTTGAAAAACAGATAGGGAAAACCATGGAAGTTTATATAGACTATATGCTTGTTAAGTCTTTGAACATAGGTGATCATCTTATGCATTTGCAAGAAACTTTTGACATTCTAAGGAAGCATAACATGAAGCTTAAGCCTAAGAAATGCACGTTCGGGGTCAGCTACAGCAAGTTCCTAGGATTTCTGGTATCACAAAGGGGGATTGAGGTAAACCCCGATAAGATCAAAGCCATCAAAGACATCTCGGACCAGCTATCAAGCGTGAAAGAAGTTCAAAGGCTCACAGGGAGATTGGCCGCTTTGAGCAGGTTTATTTCTCGGTCATCAGAGAAATGCCACCGTTTCTTTGCGCTGCTCAAAAAGAAAAACAACTTCAAATGGACCCCCGGACTGACAAGAGGCTTTGAGAGATTTGAAAAGGTACTTTTCAAGCCCTCCGTTACTATTAAAATCGAAGGAAGGTGAAACACTATTAGTCTACCTAGCAGTCTCGGAGGTAGCGGTAAGTGCCGTTTTAGTCCATGAGGATGAAGGTACACAATCTCTCATTTTTTACGTTAATAGAATTTTAACAGGAGCGGAAACTCGCTACCCGCATTTGGAGAATCTGGCCTTAACTCTCATAGTTGCCGCTCGGAAGCTGAGGCCTTACTTCCAGTGTCATTCGATAGATGTGGTGACCACCTTTCCCCTGAGGAATATCCTTCACAAACCCTAACTCTGGTAGATTGACCATATGGGCCGTCGAAATGAGTGAATTCGACATAGAGTATAAACCTAGGACTGTGATTAAGCCATAAATTTTGGCCAACTTTGTGGTCGATTTCAGTCCAGATTGTTGTCTCTAGCAGCCAAAGAAGTAGTGATATTGACATCGGGGGTTTGGACCTTATTTATAAACGTATCTTCCAACGTAAAGGAGTTCGGACTTGGCATAGTATTAACCACACCTTTGGGAGAAAGCCTAAGGCATGCCATAAGAACGGTCCCTTTAACTAACAACGAAGCAGAGTATGAAGATTTGAACGGTCCCAAGCGTTGCGCGCCAAAACAGCACTATATAGCTTCAAAAGAGGCCAATTATACAGGAAATCATTCTAAGGCCCGTTGGTATGATGCTTAGAGCGTCTGAAGCTAATTATGTTATGTGAGAAGCCCATGAAGGGATATGTGGGAATCATTTAGGCGCAGATTCCTTAGTGCTAAAAGTGGTAAGGGCGGGATATTGTTGGCCGCAAATGGAACAAGACGCCAAAGCTTTCGTGCAAAAATGCAATAAGTGCCAATGTTGTGCATCACTAGTACATCAACCAGCAGAACCATTACATTCAGTTCTATTTGTCGTGGCCGTTCATGAAGTGGGGAATTGATATCGTCGGACTGCTGCCGCCGGCCCCTGGTAAGGTAAGATTTCTTTTAACTTTAACTGACTATTTTTCTAAGTGGGTTGAAGCAGGTCCTTATTAGAAGATCGGCGAACATGATGTGATGGATTTCTTGTGGGAGAACATAATTTGCAGATTTAGAATACCAAAAGAGATAGCTTATGATAACGAACCACAATTTATAGGTGTAATGATCACAAAGTTCCTTGAAGACTTGAAAATCAAAAGAATCATATCTTCACCCTATCATCCGAGCACAAATGGTCAAGCGAAATCAACGAACAAAATGATTATATAAAATCTCAAGAAGAGTTTGGAAGCAGCTAAAGGTAAATGGCCCGAGGAACTGCTTGGAGTGCTATGGGCGTAACAAACGGCGGCCAAATCGAGCATATTAGAAACTCTTTTTTCCCTTGTGTATGGAGTAGAAGCCTTAATCCCGGTAGAAGTAGGAGATCCTACCTTGAGATATTTCCAGGCAAGTGAAGAGACGAACAACGAAGCGATGTTAGTCAACTTGGAGCTACTCGATGAGCGTAGGGACTTGGCACATATAAGAATGGAAGCCCAAAAGCAGAGAATGGAAAGATAATATAATCGAAGAGACAGCCTCCGTTATTTCAAAGTGGGAGACTTGGTTCGAAGAAAAGTAACTCTAACACCCGGGAAATATACGTAGGGAAGCTAGGTCCAAACTGGGAAGGCCCCTACCGGGTTCCAGCTGTCATTGGGAAAGGTTCATACGAGTTGGAGAATCAGGATGGAGAAAAGCTTCCAAGCAACTAGAATGTGGCACACCTCAAGAGATATTATTGCTGACAAACATCACCTGTACTGAAAGTATGTGCTGCACTCTTTTTCCCTTCGTCCATCTTTTGTCCTAATTGGATTTTTCTGGAAAGGTTTTTAACGAGGAAACAAAGGAAAGCATACTACGAAGAAAGTTTCAACAGCAGCAATAATACCTCTAATAGCAAGGCACACAAGCAAAGAACCACTCCGGTGCAGTTAGATAATCTTTGGGTCGATAGCAAAATTCCCATCGAGAAATTGAGTTTGCTATCAAGTAAAGGTTACCCGACTGTTCACAAGTGTAAACCACAAGGGGATTATTAGATAGTATTTGGCTCGATATCATAAATTCCTAATGGAAGTGAGGTTTGTTACCGAACTGAAGATTATCTAGCAATTCATTAGTGGAAATCTCGAAGGTGCAAAACTTTAAGTGTTCCAATTCACATTCCTCGTATTCAAACACTGGGGGAAATGATATGAGTAACTGCAAAAATGACTGCCACGTCGACCAAAATACGAAACCAGAAACATATTTATGTCATCAGGACAGGGGACTGCGCAGCCAGCCCGTAGAAACAAGTTGTATAATCTAGCCACAAGAAATGGCAATTTCTTTTTAGAATAACACTTCTTATGTGCTTTTTGAAAATGGAAGGAATAAAACAAAAGTCCTTTTATTTCTATCTTATTTCTTGTCTAAACGATGAATTGATTTTATCATTTGAAAGTTAAACAAGTACTTCAAATGCTAGTGCCGTAATGAACATGAGACGTCTTTTTCAAGAGCAACGTAAACATAAGAGGGCCCACTCTTATGAAACCCTTACGATAAAGGGTTGATTTCGGAAGAACTTGTGCCCGAAATCCAAATACTTTTGAGAAAAATACACTCAAAGCCTTACATACGACGCAAACAGTAAAATTTGCGTAAAACACTTAAGAAAATAAGAATGCAAAGATTAAAACTTGCATAAATGCTCAAACGAAAAAAAACTCATGCAATACTTGAGCAAAAGATGTTTTTATTCACAATAAACGTGCTGAAATGGCACAGACACAAAAATTGGGAAAAGAAAGGAAACGCTAAACTGTTACATCTCGAAGAGAGTGTCTGCGCCCAAGGAGAAGTGGGTAGATCCGCCGATGACTCAGCATCTTGGCCCTCATCAATTTGGCCTTCAACATCAGCCTACCAGTTCCTCTTCAATTCCCGAAGTTTTGGAACCAGAACCAAAAGAACCGGAAGCATCAGGCCCTACCAGGAGACCCCTTTTAGCAGCTGACTCAAGCTCACAGGCTTTAGCGATTTGGGCATCAAAGTCAATGATACTTGTTTTAGCCTCTTCCAAGGTTTTTCTCCTCATGTTGTACATAACATAAGTTTTCTCAACAGCGAGGGAAGCCGCTTGGCGCTTGAGTTCTTCTTTAAGTTGGATAACCTCAGCAGAAAGGTTTTCTCGTGCGGATCTAATGGACTTGAGGCTAACGTCGAGTTTGCGGACAGTAGAGCTAAAAATTCTATTATGCTCAATGGTTTTCTTATACTTCTCCTCCAATTGGGCACATTTCACCCCCCGCAGCAGCAAGCTCTTTAGTTTTGGAGTTCAAGGCTTTTCTAGGTTGGTCAATCTCTCAGCGGAGGCTGCCTCGCAATTAGTTTCAGAAAGAACGACACTATCGACTTCGGCTCATTTGGCCTTGGCCTTTTGAACCATTAGCGGACATATCTATTGGCTAAAGGTTTCCACTTCTTGCTCGCTTTGCTGCAAACGAGTCTCCAAAAGTTTGATCTCGCTCGGCCAAAAGTTGATCCCATTCGGAGATATGTTCTTTTCTAATCAATCTTTGGAGGCCCTCGGAAGCAAGGAAATTGGCCTAAAAACAAAAAAGATGAACTCAGGATATTTTATTCAATTAAAGACAAGAGGAATGACAAGAAATGAAAAATGTACCGCTGCGGCGTTGTGCATGGCATTGTCCAACAAGCACTATCCCGAGAGAGCATGTATCTTTTCCCAGTCTTTTTCTGAAGCCAAAGGCTTCAGATAGTTAGCAAGTTCCACCGACCAGGATAGCAAATTGCATCCGGTGGAGACCGAGAGAGTAAGGCTCCTCCTCCTTTGCGGATCTTCTAAGGGGACAACATAAATTTTCCCCACATTATCATGAACTGGGACGGGGGAAGAAGAACATCCTTTTCTCGAACAGATGTGGCCGGTGGAGATGATGTAGCAGTTGCTGGAAGAGTTGGTAAAGATGGAGATGAAGCTAATAGTGTTGAAGGGTGAGAAGCAGCTAGCTACGACAAATGCAATGCTGGTTGTTGGTTGTTTGCCAACCGAAGATGGCAGGGACTGATAAGTTGGTATTTTCCCAACTTCTCTTATGCTTTTTAATACAGTTATGCCCCAGTTGACGTGACTAATGGACTAATTATGTTTTGAATGATATAATTGCAGGTCATGGAGTTGGGTAAGAATTAAGAGATTGAAAATCATCAAATACGTGCATAAAACCATCAAATTCAGGCCAAAACTGAAGAAGAAAGCTAAAGAAATAAAAGTCCCTCCTACGTGGGCCACACAAGTCACCCACGCAGGTCAGCCATGCAGTTGGAGAAGTAAATAGCTTGGAAAGGTATTTGTGAGTAAAAACCTCTTAGTGTTGGAAAATACAATGTTGGTATTATTGATATTATTATCGTAACACATGTTTAATTGATTGGAATCGAATACATCTATACCCATAGCATGTAATACACAAAGGATGAGCAACCCTAGTGCTTTCTCTCATTGATTACTACTCTCTAATTACTTTTGCATTCTAAGTGTTTGATTAAATTTCATAGTCATAATTTTAGAAGTAATTGCAGAAAACTAATTTTTTATTTGAAGATTACTTTAAGTTCATTGAATTCACACACTCTTTAACATTCTAGCACACACTATACTCCTCGTGGGATCGACCCCAACCTTGTTGGGTTTATTATTGCAATCGATCGTGCTACTTTTAATTTGAGAGTAGGATTGGACGTGGCAAATCTTTGGTGCCGTTGCTGGGGAGTACGGTGTTATTGTGTTACCGTGTAATTGTTTGTTTATTCGAGTTCTTATCTTTTCTTCGTTGGTACTTTGATCCGTTTGCTTTTGGTGTAGACTGTGATGGTGGAAGACAATCTTGGTGCTTTGCCTTTAGGTCCTATCGGGGAAGCACCCCGTGCACGCCAAGCAGCAAACTGAAAGCAACGGAACGAACAAGTTCCATCACTTCAATAACAAGTTCCACAGTCACCTAGAGCACAACAAGATCCACCAAAAGCGGTGCGAAATCAAGGATATGCTAGTGCTATTGTACCACCAAGGATAAGGGGGGAGGGGGTACCTTCACAATCACTAGTGTGATGATTAACATGCTTCAAGATAGAGGATATTTCACAGGAGACCCAAGTCAAAATGCCAACAAACATCTCAAGCACTTTATCGATGTGCGCCAAATGAACAAGCAACCAAATGTCTCGAATGAACAGTACGATTGAGGTTATTTCCATTCTTATTGAGAGAGAAAGCTTTAGATTGGTTGGATAGATAGTCAAATCACTCAATTCACTCATGGGACGAACTTCTGAAGAAGTTCTTAGGCAAATATTTTCCATCGGGGAGAATGGTCATATTGAGAGATAAAACTTTGGGGTTTAGACAACATCCCATAGAGGCATTACATGAAATATGGGAGAGATATCATGGAACGGATAAGGAATGTCCAAACAAACATGACCGACAACATGCTTCTGCAATCATTCTAACGAGGTCTTTCTACCATCAACCAAACCTATGTAAACTAATTGGCTGGGGGAAATATAATGAACTAGACATATCAAAAAGCTGAAGACATATTGGATGAAAAGGCCGACACATCATCCGTTTGGCAATCTAAAGCCAATGTGCCCTAAGGGGATCCTTCTATGGTAAAATTGACTAAGCAAATGGAAGCTCAAGGAGAACAAATTGCAGAATTGACAACAGCCTTGAAGTTGCTAGCCAAGAACCAAATGCCAAGGCAAGTTAGTGCTATGGACAATATTCAAGGTTCAGGTTTTAATCAAACAACAATTGGGGGAAGTTAGAATTGGTCCAACCAAAGCAATCAAGGCTGGAACAACAATAATCAAGGAAATCGTAATGGACGGCCATCTTAGAACTACAACCAACAAAGGCCTTACAACAGCCAAGGGAAATCTTCTGGTGATCCCGAGCTAAGAGGTATAATGGAGAGAATGATTAAAAATCAGGAGCGGTTCGACAAAGAAAGGAGAGAAATGAATCAAGTGGTCAGTTCTCATACCACGTCAATCAAGCAGATTGAGAATCAATTGGGACAAATTTTATCTCAATTGAATGTGAGGCCACGCAAAGCATTGCCAAGTGATACTGTTGCAAATCCAAAGGGAAATGAAGCTATAGGCCACATCTTTGCAATTTCCACAAGAAGTGGTAAAGTACTTAAAGGAAGAACCATTTTGATTGAAGATGATGAAGAAGAGGAGATTACACCTCTTAGAGTTGTTGACCCTCCTAAAGTCGATGTACCAGTAGTAGAGCCAAATGTGGTTGAAGAGACGCAACAAGACCTAGTTCTCTTCAAGATGTGATTGATATATCTCCCAAAGGAAATGAAGTAACCAAGAAGCAACTAAGGAGGCTCATAAGTCCTACAAGCAGCTACCTAGGCCACCTCTTCCTTATCAGCAGAGGTTTTTCAAACAACAGAAAGAGGGACAGTTGCAGAAATTCTATGACATGCTGAACCAAATCACTGTTACTATGCCTTTTACGGAGGCACTTGAGAAAATGCCAGGGTATGCCAAATTCATGAAATACTTGGTCACCAAGAAGAAAAATGTCAACTTTAAGCTAGTCAAAGTGACATATCAGTGCAATGCAATCATTTCACAAGATGGAGTGAAAAGATGGAGGATCCGAGGGCATTCACTATCCTTGTATTATCGGTGTGACAAGCTTCGCCAAAGCATTGTGTGACTTGGGGGCAAGTATTAATCTAATGCCTTATGATGTGTTCAAGAAATTAGGTTTGGGTGATCCAAGGCCTACTTCTATCAAGCTTCTTATGGTGGACCGAACTCTGAAAAAGTCGTTGGGGGTCATTAATGACATTCTTGTCAAGGTGGGTCGTTTCTACTTTCCAGCCGACTTTGTGATATTGGATTGCGAAGTGGATAGAGAAGTCCCTATCATACTTGGTTGACCATTTTTGGCTATGGGGCGGGCCATTTGTGATGTGGAAATAGGAGTATTAAAATTCCACTTGAATGATGAAAAAGAAGTCTTCCATATCCAAAAGTCAATTAAGTAATTGCATGACTATGGAGTGATCTCTGTGATTGATACAGTAGATGAAACGGTCGATGAGGATATGCAAAAAATGTGTCATGATGAATCCTTGAGGATAGTTCTCCTAAATTCAAATAATTACGCCATGGACAAGCGGTGGTTCCAGTCCTATGAAAAGGCATCATTTTATAAGCGGAGGAATAAATACCTCTACCACAAGAAAATTAAGAAGAAAGATTTTTACCCGGGGGATATGGTTCTTTTCAATTCAAGGTTCAAATTGTTGCGAGGAAAGCTTAAATCAAAATGGTGTGGACCATTCAAAGTTGTTAGTGTATGCCTATTTGGTGTCATGAATTTGGAATCCGAAGATGGCATGAGAATATTCAAGGTGAATGGGCAATGACTTCGGCACTATTTTGGTGAAATTGATAGAGGAAAAGTCGTCTTAGAAATTAAGTTGGGGGAAACCCCAATGAAATCGTGAAGTTGGTTGTTGTTGTGTCGTGCTCCGACGTTAAATAAAGCGCTTCTTGGGAGGAAACCCAAATTCTTTGCTTTAATTCGGTATTGTTTTTTTTTTTTTTGTAAATTAACATTAATTTTATCTTTACTTTGATATATTTTGGTGTTACAAATGAGCATATTGGGTGTATGAAGAGGAGAGCTGAATTTGTTGGTGAAAAATAGGGGCAGTCTGAGTACCCACTAAAATTTTTGGTAACACCATCACGCTTGGATTGAGGGAGTTCTCTTTACCTTTTCCCTTACTCTTATTTTGATTGCATTGAGAGCAATCCAAATTTTGTATTTGGGGGAGGCATTCATGATTGTAGGTGCTGCTTTTAGTTCATATTTTTATTCTTTTTAGTAGAATAGTAATAATCTCTTTCGATTTTCTTTTCCATGGTTCTTTCCCAAAGTTATAATTTTTGAACCGGTATCTTTTTATTTTTTAGTAGTAGCTGGTAGTAAATAAATTAGTATTGATAGTCTTCTTCTTATCCCCTAGCCAACTCATGGCTTGTTTGGTACCAATACAACTTAAACATTAGCATATGAACAATTGGGAATTTAAAAAATAAAAATAAAATTGAAGTAATGGTCTTTGTTGTGACTTTTAGGTTCAATCTTTGACTCTTTAATTCACTAAATGGTCTTTTAGGCTATGTGTGACTTCTTGAGTTCATTTGCCTTCATTGGACCTTGAATACATACTCGACTTGAGTGTTGCATGTGTCATGAGTAGAAAGGTTCTTATAGAATATCTCTTGCTTCGTGTGTGGTCTAGAAAACTTGCCCCAAGTATGTATCAAGGTTAAATTTTAGGTTGCACTTAGTTTGTGATTTTAGGCTTTCAGTGGGTTGCTTCTACCTTAAATTGTCCACCCTTTGCAGGTTTACCCTAGTTAACCCTCTTGAGTCTTTAGCTTTTTATTCGTCAACCACATTACAGAACTTTTCCCTTTTGCATTGACCTCTTTTGATGCCTCGACCACTTTTGATTCCTCGATCTTCTTGAGCACTTGAAGCTACAACTTAGGCTTTTAGCCTAGGCTTTTAGCCTAAGTTTGGAGAAGTTGATGAGAAAAGTTCGTTGTGTTGGGTTTGTTTCAGATCATGCTGTTAGTGTACGCTGGTGGTGTTGTGTTTACAGCGCGAGTCATCATTCCTAACTGGCCAGTCTACAATCGCCACCCTCTGAGTTAGTTGGACACAAGTGAGGCCGAAAAGCATCCAAAGCCACAGATTACTAATTCCAGTACCAAGAAGAAGGCTGCCAAGAAGTAGGTTATTAAACTGATTTTCACATTTCCCTTCTACTTAAAGGTTTATGGTGATGTAGTGGATAAAATTGTTGGCGGCTTTATTTCCTTTTTCTTTTATGACATGAAGTGAACACCTTGTTGCCCCGCAAAGTTGTTATCAGGTCAACACATTGGCTAAAGAAAGAATCAGTTTTTACATTGCTGTGCTACTCTTACAACAAGCGCCGCATATTTCTCATATCATCGCAAAATCTATATTGTCCTTACCACATCCTTCAGTAGATCATTAGTGTATATTCGGAAACTACTAAAATTGATATCTACAAAAAAATATTATTCCTATTTCAAGGTGAAGAGCAAGTATTAAAGGAAGATCGGAATGAATATAGATTGAGTTTGATGTTCTGCTCGTTCTTGTCACCAATTGGTACGCCTTGCATGAGTGTCTTGTTGCATTTTCCTTACAGGGAATGCAGATATGTTCAACTCATTATTCGTACTTATACTTTTTCCTTTTTGTTTTTGATTTTTTGGTAGAAATGTGTTTTGATCTGAAAACTGCACCTGCAAACTTTGGCTGAGAGATTTGTCTTGATGGCGCTGCTCCGTTCTCTAGGTTTTGTGTATTAGTTGCACAATATGTGAACCAAACCATATATGCGAATTTCATTACTAATTTCCAATCTGATTACTTTGAGTTCAGATTCGCAAAATGCTTAAAGATGGCGAACCTGCAAAGTGTGTATTCAACAATTGCTTGCATCTTGGTGAACCAGGGTGCGTTGTAAAAGGTGATTGGGAGAGATACCCCTACTATCTTCAATTGCTTGACGAAATTAAAATCAGGGAGGAGTTTCAATTGAGGACTATTGGAACTAAACGAGAGGGTGATGTTAGGTAAGTTCTGAAAAGCTCTGAACTTCTATGCAATATTTATTCAATTCATTTCATATACAACTAGAGGTACATCTTAGAAATTTTCTTCACAAAGTAAGAAGTCAGAACTACTATGAATTGGTCAACTATCAGAGATGTATGGTAGTCTGGTTCCTTCTGTTACTGTAATTAAAATGTAACTACTCCATCCGTTTCAATTTAGATGAGGTAGTTTGACTCAGCATGAAGTTTAAGAAAAAATAAAAGACTTTTGAAACTTGTAGTTTTAAAAGTTTAAGGGATAAAAAATAAAAGACTTTTGTGGTTATAAAAGTTTCTCATTAAGGGTAAAATAGGTAAAATAAAAATTTTTAAAGTTGAATTATTTCTAAAATTAGAAATGTGTCATTTATTTTAGAATAGACTAAAAAGGAAAGTACCTCATCTAATTTG
The DNA here is from genome assembly GCA_002018475.1 of Nicotiana obtusifolia. NCBI lineage: Eukaryota > Viridiplantae > Streptophyta > Magnoliopsida > Solanales > Solanaceae > Nicotiana > Nicotiana obtusifolia. The sequence continues at coordinate 151,500 of MCJB01050053.1, forward strand.
AAACGGGGGGAGTATAATATTTCAATACTTTTTCTGTCATCAAGTATTCTTATGATTGGTTGCCAAATTTGTCATTGGCGCTTTTGCTCTGTGTAAAGCTTTTCCATTGAAGGAAACTCTTACTAAGACTAAATTTAGTATTTGCCTGCGTCATCTTCTAATATGTTGCAGTTCTAATACTTGCTCATGATGCTTCTAGAATGAAGTGCTGATTAGCACCTTTTTAGAATTATTATTCTCTAGAAATGAGAATCCATATTCTTTACAACATAATCATAACACCATACCGCCCAATGATAAGGGTTAGAGTTCTCCCTTAATCAAAGATGGTAAAACATTGAAAGGCCATTTTTCCCGGTAAAGTGTGTGCTTGGTAGATTAAACTTGTCATTAATTTGCATCTCTTTATTCGTGGAAGGAAATCAGTTTTCCTTCGGAGTATCTGTAAAACTAAGTATTGTTGTTCAGTTAACTAGCCTGCTATTTTTGTGATTTATTGTGCTCCTCTTCCTATTCTTTATTATTTATGTCTTATTGTTAGTCCATCTTCCTAAACTGGTGAGCATAGTGAATGATATTCATCTGTGGCATTGATGACAAACCATTTCAAATCCCATCAGAAACAAAAACATTTGCTTATCACATTCTTACAGGTGCAAAGTAGGAGACAAGGGAGTTGTGCAAGCAGAACCGCGGCTGGAGCCCAAGAAATACAGGAGACAATCTCGTAAAAGTGTGAACCAGTCATTTCTAGATGGATTGGATGAACTCGATGAAGATGACATGCTGGAGGATGATAATCCTATTTTAAGAGCAATGAGGGAAGAAAATCAATAGAAAAAATAATAATTTGACACAACTTAGATATTTTTAAGAGGCATGCATCCATTGCGTATTGATTGCTTCACGGATTGTAAATAGTGTTTTCCTGACTTCTTTTGTTAAGCTGAGAGTGGTCCACGGATTCCTAAGATGTTATTGGTGGCAAAATGTTCTCGCGTCATTGTGTCTCAAATGCAAAAAACACTTCAAAGTTCAAGCAATGCTGGAAGCTAACACGAGATATAGTGTTGTACCTCTAATAAGGGAGTTTGCATCACCCTCTCCTTCTAGTCGTTCCCTCCATCTTTTGCATGATTATTTTCTCTACTATTGGTGATGCTATAATGCATGGCATCCTAGTGAATGGGGAGAAATGGTTATAGCCTAATAGGTATCTTTTTTATCACCTGGTTGCTTCACCGAAGCCTATTAATTGACACATCTAAAGCTGCTAGCATTTTATCTAGAACTAGATTTTGCTCGTGTTGGAAGTTGCTGATGATGCCCATTTCAGCATGTACAAAGAGGCATCTTTTAGGATATTGACAAGGGCGTTGCAGTTGAACAAGCAGTGCCCTTGCGGTCGGATTTTATTCAAGAAGACTGAGAACATAACAATAATTTGCTTTGACAATGATTGTTCCGCATTTATTACTACAAGTATATTCTATCATATTTAAGTTAACACTTGTAAGTACCTAGACCAACAATAACCAAGGGAATGTGTTAAAAGCTAAAATTCGGATGAACAATTAAAAAGTTGCTACGCAACCAGGTGATAAAAAAATACCTATTAGGCTATTACCGCTTCTCCCCATTCACTAGGATGCCATGCATTATAGCATCACCAATAGTAGAGAAAATAATCATGCAAAAGATAGATGGAACGACTAGAATGAGAAGGTGATGCAAACTCCCTTATTAGAGGTACAGCACTATATCTCGTGTTAGTTTCCAGCATTGTTTGAACTTTGAAGTGTTTTATGCATTTGAGACACAATGCCGCAAGAACATTTTGCCACCAATAACATCTTAGGAATCTGTGGAACACTCTCAGCTTAACAAAAGAAGTCAGGAAAGCACTATTTACAACCCGTGAAGCAATCAATATGTAATTGATGCATGCCTCCTAAAAATATCCAAGTTGTGTCAAATTATTATTTTTCCTATTGATTTTCTTCCCTCATTGCTCTTAAAATAGGATTATCATCCTCCAGCATGTCATCTTCATCGAGTTCATCCAATTCATCTAGAAATGACTGGTTCACACTTTTACGAGATTGTCTCCTGTATTTCTTGGGCTCCAGCCGCGGTTCTGCTTGCACAACTCCCTTGTCTCCTACTTTGCACCTGTAAGAATGTGATAAGCAAATGTTTTTGTTTCTGATGGGGTTTGAAATGGTTTGCCATCAATGCCATAGATGAATATCATTCACTATGCTCACCAGTTTAGGAAGATGGACTAACAATAAGACATAAATAATAAAGAATAGGAAGAGGAGCACAATAAATCACAAAAATAGCAAGCTAGTTAACTGAACAGCAATACTTAGTTTTACAGATACTCCGAAGGAAAACTGATTTCCTTCCACGAATAAAGAGATGCAAATCAATGACAAGTTTAATCTACCAAGCACACACTTTACCGGGAAAAATGGCCTTTCAATATTTTACCATCTTTGATTAAGGAAGAACTTTAACCCTTATCATTGGGCGGTATGGTGTTATGATTATGTTGTAAAGAATATGGATTCTCATATCTAGAGAATAATAATTCTAAAAAGGTGCTAATCAGCACTTCATTCTAGAAGAATCATGAGCAAGTATTAGAACTGCAACATATTAGAGGATGACGCAAGCAAATACTAAATTTAGTCTTAGTAAGAGTTTCCTTCAATGGAAAAGCTTTACACAGAGCAAAAGCGCCAATGACAAATTTGGCAACCAATCATAAGAATACTTGATGACAGAAAAAGTATTGAAATATTATACTCCCTCCGTTTCAAATTAGATGAGTTACTTTTCTTTTTAGTCTATTCCAAAATAAATGACACATTTTTAATTTTAGAAATAATTCAACTTTAAAATTTTTATTTTACCTATTTTACCCTTAATGAGAATTTTATAACCACAAAAATATCATAGCTCCACAATGCTTTTACCCCTTAAGCTTTTAAAACCACAAGTTTCAAAAGTCTTTTATTGTTTCTTAAACTTCATGCTGAGTCAAACTAACTCATCTAAATTGAAACGGATAGAGTAGTTACATTTTAATTACAGTAACAGAAGGAACCAGATTACCATACATCTCTAATAGTTGACCAATTCATAGTAGTTCTGACTTCTTACTTTGTGAAGAAAATTTCTAAGATGTACCTCTAGTTGTATATGAAATGAATTGAATAAATATTGCATAGAAGCTCAGAGCTTTTCAGAACTTACCTAACATCACCCTCTCGTTTAGTTCCAATAGTCCTCAATTGAAACTCCTCCCTGATTTTAATTTCGTCAAGCAATTGAAGATAGTAGGGGTATCTCTCCCAATCACTTTTTACAACGCACCCCGGTTCACCAAGATGCAAGCAATTGTTGAATGCACACTTTGCAGGTTCGCCATCTTTAAGCATTTTGCGAATCTGAACTCAAAGTAATCAGATTGGAAATTAGTAATGAAATTCGCATATATGGTTTGGTTCACATATTGTGCAACTAATACACAAAACCTAGAGAACGACGCAGCGCCATCAGGACAAACCTCTGGAAAATGATGTGCAAGAGAATTTTTTGTCACTTTAATCAAACTAGGCTGGTTAAATCCTGGAGTATCAGCAAGATATCCTCCATCAGACAATGGAAGCAAGGACACATGCCTCGTTGTATGCTTTCCTCTGCCACTTCTTACTGACACTTCCCCTACACGCTGCTCTTCATACCACTTGCTCCCCAGAAGCTGCTAGTCATAATAAAGCAAAGGAAACAGTAAACTAAAGGTTTATAAACAGAAGCAATAATATAATATAAAATGATGAAAAAAGGCCAAACGCACAGGATCAAACCA